>JAAXYW010000182.1:0-52561 GCA_036851895.1 Orthonychiurus folsomi
CCCAGGCCACTCATACCAAAAGAATGAGGTTCTCGATTCCTACACCTTGGATCCTTTAAATTGTTTATTTCTTTCTTTCAGAGAAATGAAAGGGTTTTAAAATACATCCCTATTGTACTAACTACACCACAATTTATTCATCGAATTTGAATATTATTCAGAGAAGTGATGATGCTCAATGCATTATTAGCAGTAATTCCATATATTTTTTGTTTCTCGAAGTAATCTTTCTAAAATCGCAATGGTGAGCCCACTTTAAACTTAAAGTCATTGACAAGAGGGGTCGATCAAATCCAGGTATCAGCTAATACACAGTTTACGTACACACTCGCTCACATGATGGAAGGCCATAGTGGCAGCAAGACAATGTGAGGACACGCAAGCAATTCCACCAACTTTAACTACTTAAAATACATTCTCTCCACATAGCTGAAAACCATCCATTCCATTATATTATAATAGGATCCCCATGTCATCGTCATCGCTAGCCCACCGTATCGGATCTGCAGCTTTTAAAGCTCCTTCATGTGCCATCACCTCTTCGTAACACAACATATCATGCACTGCATGTCCGATGCATGCATTATATCCGCAACTCCAAGCAAACCATGCCCCAGCAAAGGAGTACTTACCTGTGTGACTCCCAACTTTTTTAATAGCTTAAGCTTCAACCATGTAAAGGAAAGGAGTGTATGGAAATAAAAGTATAAAAAGCAATAAAAAGTGATTTCCACTCCGTTCGGGCAGTCTTAAGGCGGTCAAGACATATTGGGTTGGAAAATGCGGTGGTTCTCCCCAAATAGCTTTTTTTGCGGAATTAGCACCCAAAACCACCTTCTCCTTTTGGCCCCATTCCCCCCGACCGGTCACATCCTCAAACAACAATTTTGAGGGAAGCGGGGAGTAGTAGTAGTAGTGTTAGTGTAAGTGGGGATTGCTGAGACAGAGCAGGAGCAAAAGCTAAACCGTCATTCTTCCCATTCGGTCCCACTATGAAGGGAAGGGGTGTGGGGCAGTGGTATCGTATGGAAGGAACTAGTGGTAGATGCGGAAGGAAATACACGGGAGAGGAGTGAGTCGCCTTTGAAAACTTCTCTCAAAAGATGTGTGCAGGAACTGCCATTCCATCCGCCGTCGCCCTCCCTGCCTGTAATTGTAATGAGGACTCTGGCTGGGGAAGGACCAAGAGACACAAATCAGGAGCAATACCTCACCCGAATAATCAAATCAACCCAACACCCTGCTCCAACCACTTTAGCTCAATTTCTTCCATTTTTGCATCCCTTCTTCAAAATATCACATATTAATGTCAAATTCACAATTTCCATGTGACAATTTCACAACTATTAAGCCCGGCTAATTGACGGCAATGCTTTAATGTCTTTTTCAAAATTTGGATAACTGTTATTCGACATTCGTCATAAATGCTTTATGCATGTGAAAGGGCATCCACCCTGTCATCCTTCCCATCGCATAGCATAAATACATGTATACATGCATGTACAATGGCTGTAGTCGAAGTGCCTAGCCTAGAACCAAGCCATGAAAATATCAAATCGTTTTGCTTTGCGTCAAGTTCAGTGTGTCATGAAACCGCGGGAAAAGTACACGTTTTCAGAGAGAAAACCGAAAAAAGTAAATTAAATTGAATTGCGGATTGTCCAGAATTCTAAGGTTCCTCCGTGCTAACACACGTGCATTAAAGCCGGAATACTTCAGCAATACCACTCAGTCAAAACTCCGACCTCCAGGCTATTTTCAGTCCTGAAAATATCCACCCACCGGCTTTGCCCTAACCTAGGTCAGCATCGGCCTTCTGCAGTGAAAATATGCAGATAAAATTTTCAATGACGAATAAAGTAAACACCGACCAGTCAACTCGTCTAAACCAGCACTGCATGTCCAGCACTAATAGCAAAGTGAAATAACAACCATCATCGCAAAGTTTGACTATTTGCCCGGTTCCGGTTGAAATTTAGAAATCAGAACTGAACTTCGACCAGGGTCGGGTTACCGTGAACGCCGGAACTAATTTGATTTGCAAAGGATAATTTTAACTCAATTCTGGAGGGATGTGTTAGAACTTTCTACTACTGAGAGTCCAGTCTTAGCTACCAAAGTTCAAAATTTCTGTTTAAGTGCGTTCTGGAAATATGTATGAGTTAGGAAACCTGAAATCAAAGCAGGACGCCGCGTCGCTGATGTAACTTCCTTAGAATTACCTCGCATAAAACGAAAATAATCGGGGAAAATATGGTCTATATAACTTACTGTGATGACGATCGGCTAAAGTTATGAGGGATGCGGGCAGATCTCTCCGTCGGAAGAAGCACATTACTTTGGCTTCGACATTGCCATTCTGAGTCTGAAAGAAATAGTACGGTGTTAATAACGCTTAAATACGACAAGATGACATATAATTAAACGACGCCGTAAAAGCTAAAATCGAAAGAGAAGTTTCAACAAATCCACACCATCCCAGGTGCACCCTTACGCCATTGTGCTTACTCAAAAATATTGTTTACTAAAAAAACACCCAAATTAAATTTTTTGGCCACAAAATTTTGAAAGGTTCGGAAAGGCAAAGCGTGTTTACTTACTTAACCTTTACAGTGCACGATTTTGTCAATTATATTTAAAGAGTCGTGATAATGGCCCATATTTATTAATTTTTCCAATCAAAAAGTTGATGTTGAAATTGTAATACAAATGCAAATACAAGTAGCGAAGTAGTCCCGAAATCTGCGTCTCTATGTCACGTCGCCGCGTTATGTATCATTTGTGCATAAATACAACTGCACCAGCCGAAGCCCAGGTCCACCAGAGGAGTCTGTATTGAGCTATAAAGAATATATTCATGCATCCTGTTTTGTGGGTTTCAGATTAATCAATTTGAATCCTATCCAAGTCAGTTTCAACCTCCTTCACGTTATCAAAGTTATGATAACGAACACGAGCAACTTTTATAATACTCTATTCTAATTACTCGCTGAATTAGTTAGGAGACCAGACAAACAAGACATTGCACTGGTTTGACTGAGCCGTCATCGGCTACGTAGACAGTAGACACGTCACTACTAGCTTCAATTACTAGTGCTGCACCACTTATTTATTATACCACTTTCAAAACACAATTCTAACAAGTCGCGACAAACAGTTAATTACACGTCCTTCAACTTAAGTTAGATAAACCATCGGATAACAAAAAAGGATCTACTGATTTCCCTTGATTTGTAAAGCAAAACTCTGCAGAATCATACTTGGCAATTAAAATTATTTATTTTAAGAATAAACCATTTCGTTCCGTTTAAAAAACAAATTAATCGTATTAATTATGGCTAACTACATGTCCAAACTACTTCCATGTATAATTTGTCTTGAGAGAACGAGAAAAACTAATTAATTTAAGAAATTTAAGAAAACAATGTTTACCTTATTAAGCTCTTCTATTCGCCTCACTTGATATGGGGAAGTGGAAGATGTCTCAAAGAGAACATAGTCTAAATAAAACATAACAGTAAAACATTAGTTAATCTTGAATAATAAATAATCTTTCTCCAATCAAAACACATTCAAGATGACAAACGGTGTGGCTTGCAACAGCCTATACATAATATACAACCCACTTCCCGTCCAATGCATATACGCATTCATTAATACAACAGAAACAGAAGAAAGGAATATAATTAATTTACCTCCAACCCGATACATATTGGGAGTCGACGATGGGGCCTGATTTGCATTGGCCATCCTTGTACCCACCCTCTCCTCAAGACTGACTGATTGTAATTGAACTATGTCGTATTACAGGACAGGTCGCGGTGGGGTCAAATACACAACACACTGTGAAGAACGGTCAACCCCGCAACACTGTCACTTAGCACAATATTGGCGGGCTTTTGTGGCAAAGACTTGGTCCACGCCGAAGAGGTATTACTGACATGAGGGTTAGTAGTGGAATCAAGGGTCACAGATTCGGTGGGTCGGCGTGACACGGAAGGACTCTTCCCTCAACTCTACTCAATGACTGACTGAATGGCTTTGACGGACGGACGGACGAGGCAGGCAGGCTCAGCCGCCGCCGCTTGCTTCGGCTTATCAAAATCCCATTCACACTTACCCCATCCCTTCTCGCCCTCTCTCCCCAACACCAAGCACAAAGGAAACCAACATTCCACAGATGGGACACTCATCTCATCTAATTCTAGGCGCAGCGCAAGTGTGTCCAAACAATCAAATAAGAACGGTTTGGTAAATTGGTCTCAGGTCAGGAATCGAATTCGAAGAAATTCCAAATTAGACTCCCCAGAATCAAACTTCTTCAGTGTAGCAATCAGACCGCTCCTCGACTCACGTAATATGTTTTATTCAATTTGTGCTAATAGGGCATTAGGAGTGAATGATATGATATGTTGCATTTCTAGAAAAACATACCAATAATGTGAGGCTGTATTTTTAACGTGTAGCACGAAACCTCTGATAAAACATTGGAAAATTCTTAACTTTGTATTATTTGCACTCGCAGGCACAGTTGCTTGCTTTTACTGAACCGCAAGATTATGCATTGCTATTCAGAAAACAACTGGATAGTTAAACTTGAAACTGTATAATGTGAATATAAATATGTGTAAGTATAAATCTATCAAATCTGCAATCCCGGAAATAATGCATCTGGGCGGACGGGCGCGGCGGCTTGTTTGTGGTGGTCATGTGTGATTGTGCAGTGAAATGTAGTTCATAATACTAGAACTGCACTACTGATAACGACAAATGCATGTGATGAAGCTTTTTAACTACATTCGTTTTCTCAAAATAACTTCGACAAAAACTTGAGTTCAGCGAATATCTTATTCATAGTTTTATGTTTTCGTAAACCATACATTAAATTCTTTCCATATACTCTCAAAATTTTAATTTGAGCCTAACTAAAATATCCACGAAACAAACAACCAAAACAATGTAATATAATTCGAACTGTACTTCATTTTGTACACAATACAATCGCGTTGTCATAAATAGAAAATAGCAATAAGCTTCAGCGGCCCACATTTGCATTTGAAGAAGCGCAGAAAAGTGCTGCTTCTGCTTTCCTCGAGTGCGTAGTAATATTACGATAAAAGCTTCACAGAACATTCAGTATAGATTCGCAGTTTCATTCTGCAAAGCGGGCAAAATAACTAGTGGATCTGTTAGTTCCATTTCCCATTTTGTCCATATAACTTTTGGATAATCGTTTAAGAAATTCGAACTTTAAAGGCGCTTGAGAAGAGCTCAGGAAGGCGCACAATGGCGAAAATGCTTACTCTAGTCAAAGTAACAAAAAATTAAAATGAAAGGACAGGAGTACAAATAGATTTTGAACTTCTTCCATATTTCTTGGTTTGGTTTTGGTCAGCTTTGGCCAGAATAGATTTTCTTACAATTTCAACTTCCCCTAGTCTGCAGTTTATATCTGGCATTGTGCATAGTAAGGGTCAATTCTAAATTGGTCCTGAATATTTACGCTACTGGCGGCGAATCTGATTGTAATAAGAATTTAGAAACGTTAAAATGCGTAAGAAGAGTGTATGGAAACAGTTCTTTTAAAAAGTTTACATTAAAAATATTTCATTGCATTGCTTAAACTATAGCTATCTTACAAAGATTAAATAAAGCATTTAAGCATTTACCTTAGAATGGTCAAATAAAATAATATACTTATCCAACAGATCTCCAAGTCAGATCTTCATTACATTACTTTGATGTCAGTCTTGGAACTTATGTTGCTACGTATATTTAAACATTAACTGCGCTCCAATATGATAATACGAAGCAGAATATTTTAAATAATTGATTGTGGAAGGTTGTCTTCTTGAATATATGACTTGTGACTTCAATTTCGAATCAGTTACTTTTGATCAGTTGGGTTTGGATCTCTTGCAAAGGTTTAGTGGAACATCTGCAAAACAAAAAATGAAATTAATTAATAATAGTTCCTTCACCTCCATAGAAGAAAAACAGGTACATAATTCGTTGTTTGACAAAGTTTTATAGTTACCGTTATCAACGCTTGGAGAGGCGAGATTGTCTGGAAGATATGGGGACAGATTCCTTCTGTTCATAGACAAATCTTGACACCCATTGGAAGCTCGATCATGGAATGATGAGAATGGGAGAGGAGGAAGAAAGAAAGGCGACCAACCAGCCCGGTGGCTCAGATTCAATGCCGTGTCGCCAGTATAGTTCAAAGGAATAGAGTGTAAGGACGTTCCAGGTTCCGGAGATTTGAAGTAGGAATCAGCGCCCGTTAAATTGGGGATAAATGTGGCGGGCAGGAGAGACGTGTAGTGGTTATAAGCTGCATTGGCCACAGCCGCATTGGAGCCTTGTCCTTGAGCTTGGACGCCAGAGCTACCAAATGAAGGGGTCTGGGATGACCTTGGTGTTGTGGGCTTAGGAATTACAATACTTGAGGAGTCACTATTTACAGGCTGACTACAATGGTTTGAGCCACTTTTCGGGCTTCGTCTCGATTTGCTTGGAGACACACTACTACTACCATGATTATTAATTGCACTTCGTTTCTTCGGCGGAATCGGGGGGATTTTACTTGAAGGTGGTACGCTACTAGTCACTGGAGTCGAAGGAATCGGATCCGAGGTATCCAACAAATGCCTCAGGAACGAACTTTGGTCTTGATCGCCAACATTAAAAACATGATTAGCTTTTCGCTTAGAAGCAGAAGCCATAGATTGGGTTTCATGTCCGGGTGGTGTCGCTCTAGAAATTCCAGGTGAATCATTCCTTGCCAGTGAGTCTTGCTCAGGGTTATCCATGTACCTTGGGCTTCGACTGTTGATGTCCTTGTTGCTTAAAGAGGTTGTTCCATTTGAATCTGTTCCGAGCAAAGAGTTGATAGTGTATGAAATAACCCGAGACACTGTGTGCTTTTGGTAGCCGTCTAAATCAGGATGAGATTTATCTGCTAAGAAACTTGGTGGTGGAGACGGGTAAAGCATTGAACATTTTGAATTTGTCTCAAGAAGAGGATATTGAAGGTAAGATCTCCCATCCTTGAGTTCCGACGGGGTGTGAGGTTCATTAATGCTGGATTTTAGGATTGAAGTTGAGCTCGATGACATTTTGGCATTTTTTGAATTACTAATCTTAGATTTGCTATTTCTTTGTCTAAATCTATCTGCATCTTTAGAATAAGTTTTCGTCTTGGCGCCACTTTTTCTGACTGAGTCGCCAATGATTTTCCCGTCAGTGGTGTCCATTCCGCTAGGTTCTGTATCCTTCGATTTCGATGACATGGAAAAGTTTAAGGGCATTGATAAGCTCAAATCCGGACCTGCATCAGTATCTCTTTGCTTCTTAACTATTAAGCCGACCCGATGTGACGGTACAGTTAGAATTGGTTTTTCTAAATTTATCTGAGGGGATTGAGTGGGGTCCTTCGCCAATATTGGACGAAATCCCATTGCTAAATCACGAAGGCGGGCATCCTTCTTGCTCAACTTCGGTGAACTCGGTTTCACTGGGGTACGAGGACTGCTTGCGCTTGCATTACAACCATTTCTTTTTAAGCATAATTTATTCTCCTTTTGCCTCTTTAACAGAAGTCTTCTGTCAACAAGTTCAGATAGCTTTTTCTCAATATACTGCAAAGGCAGATCTTTTTTCTTGTAAGTCCGCAAATGAGAACTTCCACCGTTTACCAATGAAGACTTCTTGAGTACTACACCAGAGGAATCACATAAGCAAGAACTGCCAGAACTTGCTTTAAGACCACACTTGCTTTCCAGAGACGCAACTCTGTCACGAAATATATTCACAAAATCAGGCATGGAGTAAGGCCGTCGAGTGTATGAAGGTGCTTTCAAGTGAATTTCTTGTCGAAAATTAATAAGGCTCACAACACAAGAGGCTGGCTTCATGTAGAAATCAAAATTAGAAGAGGTACACCTGAGAGGCACGGATTGTTTTCTCCAAGTACTGTCCCGAATTCTTGGCGAGGCAATTGACAACATGGACGATCCATCGTCAGACACTACAATAACGCAATGAAAAAATTTCTGTTAAACACATTAGAGCATCTCCGCCCTCCGCATATTATTACTGTGTCAGTCAGCAATAACAAAAACAAACATAAATTAGGATTATTTTTAGCGTTATTAAGATATACTCAAAAGAGCTTACTGCTGTGAGAAGTAGAACTTTCCACGCGCGAGTAAGATTTAGCATTATTGGAATTTGGGCTCGAGAATGAAGGCTGCTGTGAGAATTGGCAGGGAATAACTGCTTCTTTGGACACTTGGACAATTTGGGGAAATGTTGAGTTCTTTCGAATTTGAACCCATTTGGTCTTATGGTGTGACAACTCGAGGCACAAAAATCCATCTAACGAATCAACAAAAATAATATGTTAAACCTTAATATTAAAGATCAACGGTAGCCGGAACGTCCAAATGCTGCATTTCTGCCCCTAAGCAGGTTAGTAGATAGCATCAATGGAGTTTATTAGTGACAATGGCAATTACTTGTCCGCTCCTGTACCTTTGTAAAACTTGAGTCGACCGTTAGATTTCTCCGATGCACTTGGATCCTCGTGGTCGGTGGGGTTTTCGAGTGCATCCCCCTCATTCGGAGGAGTCAACACACCTTCTGGAGTATGTGGGCTATCCAGCGAGTTGTTTTTTGATATCTTCAACTTCAACTCATTCCCTTCGGGACTCATGTTTAAAATTCTTCTTTGTCTACTGCTACAAGAGGAGGGACTTGGACTTGTGGAATTTGAGCCCGAACTATGAGATTCGGAACTTTTACTTCCTCGTAATTCGGACTCACTCCCACTTTCACTGGAACCAGACATTGTAGGACTTTTGGCACAAATCAGGACAATCTCAATCAAGTTTTCAAATTCAATTCATATACGATTCCAGCCCCGATAATCAAAATTCTGCTTTCAGGGCTCTCACACCTACACATTTTAAGGCGCGCACCAAACGGACTTCCAGTTCTCTGTAGAATTTTAATAAAATAGTGTTCACTCTTGGATGCGACTACCCCATTCGCAAATCATTTCATCAGTTCTCAAAGTGTCCGGCCAGATGTTTTCGTTTTGAGCAGATGACTTCGAAGTAACAAGGCAATTTCTTGTCTTATCTCAGGTGCCTTTTCTAAACCTGAGCCAAATAAAAATATTAACATATTAGTTGTGGTGTGTCGACACAAACAAAACTGAGACTAATACAAATATACAATACAATTAGCCACGTTGAGGTTATGAAATTCATCGCAGAAAAGGTTCTTCTGTTTTAAGCAAAAACCAGTAGAGCAGAGTGCCAGGTTTGCAGCAAGGCTGACCTTTTAGCGGAAATGAACGCATGAAAATCTATGATCGATGAAACAAAGTATGTATGGGTCCAAGCCAGATTTAGATGCTCATATCACCAAAAACAATGCAACCGCTAACCGGGGGAATTCAGCATGAGCCACAACTTTCAATTTTTCAAGTTTCTTATATCAACGCACGTGTTTTCAATCGAAGTGGGAATTAAGCTCACGCTCAAATAAACAGCGCTGCTTCAGAAATATCAATGCCAATTGCTACTGTCATTCCAATACACCTTAATTTAATTGGTTCAATTTAATTTTTTGATAATGAAGAAAGTAAAAGAACTGCCCAGTCAGGAATAAGGTCCATCTGCCATCTTCCCCCTTTCTTAACTCACTTATGCAACCACACACTGATAACAAAGTCAAATATCATAGCATTCAAACAGAAAATAAAAAAAATCCCCAATAATAATCCTTCCTGCTATATATCGCTCATGGGACGAGTGTACTATAGAAAACTGACGCTTAGAAATATTTGCAAATGCAACCCGGATAGGTTAAGAAGTCCCTGTCCGTTGTGTTAGCATGACAGGAATTCGGTCACACCACACCGCATTCACACACCGCCAAGATTTAGGGGTCAAAATATTGGTAGTACACTTACGTAAATAGTGGTCCAGTTGACCCAAGGGTGGATGTCAGTCCTCCATTCCTCAGGTCCGTTCCAGTCATTCAGTCAATTGGACCAGTCCTTCCTTCGTGGAGGATTTGTGTTCACCCGCACCGCACTCACTCGCACTGGCAGGGAACTCAGGCAGGAGGAAAGGAGTGCAGGCAGGCGGAGGGCAGCGGAGCCCCGTTTCATTGAGTATTTGGATGCATGGATTTGAGTGGGTTGGAAGTGCGTGGAGTGGGAGACTGCCATCTCAATGCCGCCTTCCCTAATACAACTTACATCTGGCTACGAGGCCAGCTGCTCATATTCCAGGCCAAAATCTCATTCCTACAGCAGCCAAACACAGAGGAGACTGGATAGGGTCCGGGTGAAGGATACATCGTGGGACTTTTCCATGGGCGTAATCAAGGGGTTACTCCGTACAGGGCTTTGTCAGAATTTGATTACCAGTTGAATTTTCAGGTGCAAACATTATGTAGGCTTTTATGAAGGACATGCATGCTTTATGAGGTTCCGGCTTGACGAGGTCATTTCGGAGATTATTAGCTAATTACGATTGGAGCTGCACCAGGTTGCTGATAATTCTTAATGAATAATGAGAGGCAACCTTCATAAGAAAGAGTACAAAATTAACGAGCCAATGAGAAGAAATGGATGTCTAGAGGTTTATTAGAAAATTTAACGAGGTATGCGATAAGCATTTCTTTTAAAAACTGAGAAAATCAGTTTTAAAATTAATGTAATAATCTATAAACCTGGAATTCTGGCGTGGTTAGTTTAAGGATGAGCATTGGAAATCTTTTAAAAAGTGGCTTTGTTAAATAAGGGCTAGCTCCCTTCCAAATAGAACCCTTGGAAATGACTCTGGCTGAAACCTTTAGGATATACCGCTGTTAGGCAGTGAGTCCTCTGGTCCCAATCCCAAAATCATCCACGCACACTTTGGGTTTCATGGAATGGACGAGGACGGGTGGATAACAATTTAGCGTGGTGGCAGTTAAAAGATGAGGATGAGAAGTCCATGTATCCTCGTGCTACAGCATCCGGTGGCTCCGAACACACACACTCGTTGTGGCACTGGTCAACACACCAGATGCAGGCTAAACTTGTTCCACCCAATGCTATGCAATATTTCTGTTCATGCTCATGCAATGGAAATTGAATGCCATCAACTCTTTAGGTACACGTTGGAACGGAATTAACATAACATTGAAAGGTCCGACCCCGGCTTTCGCATCCCTTTTTTGCAATTGCACAAGAATTTGATTGTGATGTTATACAAGGTTCAATAAAATCGTGAGTCAAGGGAGCCAAGAAATTAATTAATGCTAGAAATAAATCCACCTTCGTCCCCGCAACCTGTCAAGCCGGAAATAAAAGACCTTCCTTCAATTCTGCTTTAAAAATTAAGGATGAATCATCTGCCCACTCCATTTCACCGCACATTGATTCTTCTGACTTCTTTGTTTAATCAAGAGATGTTATTTCTAGCAAAGTAGACAGGATGCATCAAACTAACAAAAGATAAGAATTTAGCACAGACTGACACAAATCCAAATCAGACCAGTTTCGGAATTGTTTACAGTTGGATTTCTTTTTCTCGAAAACATGGACATTAAAAATATTGGCTGGAATCCCCTTCCTTTGTGTTGTTGGATGTTTGCCGGGTTAGTGGGGAGGGAGTACATTCCATTTGGATGGGAGAGGAAACGTGTGGTTGAGGATGGCACGCTTCACTCCGCTTCCTTCCCTCTCACCCCAACCAACTTCTTTTCTTCCCTTCCTATCAATGGAATGGCACGCGCCCGCGGCACGCACACACCCAATCTTACCTACATTGCAGTCCGGGAACGCTTTTTGTTCCCTCCTATCCAATTTTCCCATGGCTGTCCCTCCATCTCTGATTATTAATTCAAATCAATTCAGCATTCACACCTTCACACCACACCCGCCACACCGCGATTTGCGTTGGACATGTAGTATTTCTGGCTAAATGAATGAATGACTCACTCAACTCGCATATTCGCGATACGGAACCAGGCAGGCATCCCGTTTGAGCCGTGTGTGAGTGTGACTCTAAAAGACGAATTAAATATGGTGGAGTTGAATTAAGTAAGATTTATTTTTCAAATAAATGAATTCCAAACATTAACTGCAACCCCTATTGGGGTAAGAACTAAATAATATATGAATGGAACTAGTAATCCAGCCAAAACGGCAAGTGCTGAAATCAAACCATATTTTTGTTCCTCTTCTGTTAGCATCAGATCACCTCCCCCACTCTGAGCTCCGGGTTTCTTTTCAGGTTTTGGAGAAGTAACGTTTTTAGTCTCCGTTTGAGTTGTTTCTGTGGATTTGCCGCCACTTTCTGTGAGAAGACCGTCATGCTCTTCGCCTGTTTGAAAAGTTTGAATGAAAAATTGGTTAATTATTATCAAGTTAAATTTAAGACACGAGACATTTAAACAATTAATATTAACAGACCTTGCCTTTGAAATCGGTTAGCATTCCTCCAATTTGCAGTAGTAGCGCGGACTTGAGGTGGCATTTGATGAACTGTTTGGTGAAAATAGGCGATAATGCTGGGAATATTATTAATTGTCATTAGCAAAGCTAAAATATATCCATAACTTGTAGCGCAAGGAACACAGTCAGCTATTGATTCCATTCTTGGTAAATTCTAATATTCCATTAGACCAGCAGAAGCTCTATTTATAGCCGTTTGGCATTATTCAATAATACGGTTATATTTTGACACTGTGTTCTAAGTGATAATTGAGCTGTACTGTTAAAACTATTTAGCACAGCGGTATAGCGATAATGAGGGGAGCGTCACACTTTGATTTGTATCATTGTTGAATATTTACTTAAAGAATAATTAACAAGAGTTGAAAATGGGTTAGCTGTCTCTTTAACATATCCTGTTAACCTCACTTTGCAATTTACCACATTTCACACAATTTTGGCAATTTGTAATCTCAAACATCCCATTGTCTGCAGTTTGGTGTAAAAACGAGGCGAACGGATTGACGCGGAGGGTGTCTGACGCTGAAAATTGCGCGAATTGGTTGGTATGACGCGGATGCGTGTACGTAACTTTGGCACTGTGGCGTGCTTTGAAGCGAACTGTTCAGAATATAAAAGCTTATTGAAGCATAAAATCACCACGCCGCGTTAGCCAATCCAGAGAAATAGAAGTTAGGATTTAACCTTAAGGACACCAGAACCAGATATGTTGTGTTAAGCTTCAAAGTAATTTCATGCGCGAATGTGGTTTCTATTACCCCCAATTCTAATGACAATTCGGTGACTGCACCCCAGTTTCTTTTCTCCCGTAGAACGTAAATAATAATTCAAAGCAATGTAATTTTTATCCAAGTGGTGTAAATTAATTTTAGTTTGCATTTTGTTTGATTTTGGTTTTCATCCTAGTCAGCAGCAATAACTGAAGAGACCGCTGCTGCCATTACAGAAGATAAAACGCAGCCATTTAATATCATTTAATTAGCATCACTCACTGACACCACTAACAACATGGTATAAGCGATCCATAATCCTGTATTCATGCCACATTCTTACTACTTTCTTGGGTTTAAAGTTTTTCAATCCAGCAAAATTCAATGGGTAGTAATTTTACGCTTTGGTGATAAGTAACGACGATGGCGAATCAAATCCGCATCTAAAAGATTTCTCCCTCAATATAATTAAAAACCATGAGGAATACATGATATCTCTATTGTGCAACAGCAGATCACATCAGCCGCGCGATCACATTAAATGGTCATATGGTTTAAAGTAACAAATTAATTTCCTTGTCCCGTATGCGTATATGTCAAAGTGAACTGTGACTGAAAAGTTCAAGCTGCATAATAATAGGAGGGAGTAGTAATCGGCAACTGATTTGTGAAGAAGCTCTGAAATTAAGAATCCGCTGGTTTATATTTGACTACCTAATTGTCAAAGCTAGAGTCACCATAACGTTGCTTTCAGACTAGATAAATGGAGAAGTGCAATTTAATCCTGTCCAAGTGTTGTAAGCGCGAAATCTTTCCAATAATTGGTTTGATTTGTTGAACTATAGTTGTCATTTGCCAAAAAGCAATAAATCTACTGCACTGATAGTGGATAT
Source organism: Orthonychiurus folsomi (assembly GCA_036851895.1). Taxonomy (NCBI): domain Eukaryota; kingdom Metazoa; phylum Arthropoda; class Collembola; order Poduromorpha; family Onychiuridae; genus Orthonychiurus; species Orthonychiurus folsomi. Next base: position 14,127 of record JAAXYW010000182.1, read on the forward strand.
TTTACTATGAAACCATACGTAGAATCTTTTAAGCGTTGCTTAAAATAAGTATTGAAATTAAATTTATCATCTTACTCTGTCTCATTCAGAAAACGGCGGTGCTTTAACATTCAGTAAGAGTTTTGGATTAAGTTTGAATCAAATGGCCAAAAACCAATAGTCTCATAATCACGATTGCAGCTGCATTTCAGCCTATGGTGTGTTTTATTTGTATTTCACGCCTGGACACCGCTGCTACCGCACTGCTTTCACTAAAACAAATTCTTAAGTAAAACGTTAATATTAAAATAGCAATGCAGTGTATTAATACGCTCATTCTCATTCCCAGCAGGAGCTGCAGGATCAGAGTTAGGATTGATGCATTTTATTCATTCTCTCCTCAGTAGTGCAGTGTATTTTTGAAGGCGCCCAAGATACGGATTATAAAGTTGCATGCACAAGTGAGCGTAGTTTTAGTTTTACTCGAGTCAACTGTTGCATTCTCGCTTTGTTGTCGGCATCGATGAGGACCACTGAATCAGCTCAGCAGTCGTTGAATATTCTTCAAGGGAGGTAGTGTGTACTCTTCTGAAAGTTTTAAGCAAACAATTCTCCCCAGCGGAGGCACTTTTATAACACCCAATTCTTTGTGAAAAAACTAATAATAATTAAATTGAACTTAAATTCACGGAAAGTCTCAGTTTTAATGGCATTCTGTGCACACCTGGGAATTTATTGTCTGTACATCTATCATCAGTATTAGTTCTACTCCACGGCTCATGACCATTATTGAAGTCCCTATGCTTTCCTGGTAATTCGAATTCTTAAACTAAGTTAAAACTGAAAACAAAAATGACACGCTTGCCATCCATGTTTATAATTCTCTTGCTGTTCGGATTTACTTGGATTGGGTATGCTCCTAGTGTTAAGAGTGAAGGAAATGGTGGTAGTGGTGAATCGAATTTAACTTCGAATAAAAAGAGTGATTTGACCACGTTGGAATTTGACACGAATGACAGAGATGTAAGTGAGAGAAAGGAAGAAATTAGCAGATCGAAGCGGAACGTGCTTCTTGGAAACAATGGCCTGAACGGTCCTACCAGCGTGGAAGGTTTGTAATTTTGAACAATTTATTCATGTTTCATAGTTTTGCACTACACTTTTTTATACGATATTTTATTCCTACTTTTAAATTAACTGATGTGCGAACATGTTGGATTCATTCAGTGGCCATTGCATTCTATTACTACTTAATACGTTTACTAGAGCAGCTCCATGCTCTGATACAAAGAGGATGTGTGGTGTTGCATGTGTGTTTGGCATGAAAGCTCACTTTTGAATTAACGCTGGTTTTGAATTATATACAAAATGATGTGATGTACCACTATTTCACTATGTAAGAAGTAAGTCCGTCTTTACCTTTACGAGTTTGTAAGCGACGAGCGAGAATGTGAAAAATCAGTGAGCATGGCTCAGTTAAATTATTATCTGCATATGAAAACATGGAGCCTTCTTCGTTGATCTCATTCTTATGCTCACCAAATAGTTCAAAAGGATGTTAGTTCGAAAATTGTAACGTGGATGTGATTTCTCTAGTAGCATATGTATTTATAATTGGTGTCTTGCTAATTACAACATACGCACCACATAAAATCTACTTCTAATTCTTTCAATTGTTTAATTAATAAATAATGTCTTTATTAGTATGTACTGTTATCAACGAACGGACCCAGAGAGGGGAGGTTGCTGAACTATCAACTCCATTACCTTGTAAAACTTATCCGCCTTATGGTCGTCGCTTCAGTCCTGGCTTAAGTCGCATGTCTTTATTATTATTTGTTCTAAGTAGTTTTATGTATTTCACATTCCTAGTACCTTATCCAATCCTCAGGCATCAGTAGACCTCTCAAATGTTGACGTTTTGTGCCGTGACTAGTACTTAAATCCGGATTGTCTTGTGTGATAAATGTGCTCTGAAAACAAGCATAAATTAATGAATATGCAGGGAGGCCACGGTTATTTTTAATCAAGGTTTATTTTAATTGTACAGAGTAGTTCAATTAGAACCAAGATTCCGGTATAGTTTGAGAGTTTGCTGCTTTGCATTGAATTCGTCTCAATGCAACTTGCAACAGCTATCCTCAGCTCGGCGAGTCAACTAGCAGTAGCAGTTGTGCACTTTACGCGATTTTCCGCGCAGCGCGCGTAGAGCGCAGCCCTGAGATTATTTTTTCAGATTTTGGACAAGTGAGTGATGAATGAACCAAGTTGTTCGCATTAGAAAACAATTAAGCATTGTATATGAAATGAAATACAAAGTGTTATTCAAATGAGGTTGGCACAATTAAACCGACTGAAGGATTCTATAAAAAAGGCGTATTTCCATTGTTTGGGAGACAATGTCGCAGAAATGGCAAAATGTCAATTTTAGTTAGTAGAAGACTCCCTCAATTTTTGTACACTTTGGCCTTCTTGCGAAGGATTCCCACAAAGAATTAGACATTTAAGTACTTATTTAGAAGTTTCATCGTACATAATTGCTCCGTTTGTCAATAAAGTGATAATTTTTATTGTAATTAGAGAGAATTGGTAATAATCGCGCATCTCAACACCATTTCTGCAGAATATTTTACTGCAATTCTTGCCTCGCCCATAAATATTCTTCAAATTATTTCGGCCCAATCTTAACGCCAATATGCAATAGCCTCTTATTTCCTTAAAGCTCAAAAGTAATTTGTTTAATAATTGCACTTGCGATTCCTTAAGAATAATAGGTGTAATTTATATTGCGTCATTTTACATAGGTGGAGAAAATAGATTTGCCTAAAACTTCACAGTTGTATCCCCATCTCCGACTCGCATTCGCATTCCCATCCGCATCTCATCATGTAGTGCAATTACCTTTGCTTGGAAAAATGCAGCAAACAATGAATACACCGCGACGGAACTAGTAAAAGTACCAAAAATGTAATTTCAAGTCATCACCACTTTGCATTCGCACTATTAATTACAAATGAGAAAACAACCTGGCTCACGAGAAGCCTGTGTTTTGTTAAGGAGTTTTGGTCATCGAGGACAGATTTGGATTGGATGAGTTTGAAACTCTCTCATAAGATGACTTGCATATTGCATTTGCAATTAAATCCTCATTTTCGTTGGATTTTCTGAGCAATAATCAACCAGTGCGAATACATAGATTAAGTTTTTCAGCTACTGGGCATTCGCATTCAGGTCAGCGCAAACTGGTGGTACAACGATTGAACGGTTAATTGAATATGTAGAACAAATTATTTCCTTACGTTTACGATTTTAGTAAGTAGCTGTGGAATAACTCTCACTCTTTTAGTGCTTGTTATCTGTTGTACTTACCAAATAACATGTTGGGTTCTATAAAGCATCTCCTCAAACCACAATGCAATGGTGGAAATCATTTCCTTAGAAGTTTCTATTTACATTGGAAGAAAATGCCAGACAGAAGGGAGACAGATGTCTGTCTGTCTAAATACAAGTATATTTTTTCAAATGTTTTTGATACACTTAATTCTTATTCGGAATTACGTTTCCTTGTAAAATGCACGTAACTGTTATTGTTGTTCGATGCTTGTATGCACTGAGCTGAAGCTGTATTGGGATTAATGGTATCATACAATACAATGTCCTATAATGTATTTCCATCTGTAGCCCTTTATTTCCCATCATCCAACGTCCAAAGTGTGCTTTACCCAACAGTAAACCGTCTCTTTCTGGTGAGCTTTCTTGAACAGTGAAGACGCATCCAAGCATTAAGCAATGCATTGAACTTGCACGCATCAATTTAATCAATTTAAAATCTTAATAGCCATGTAACCCATAATTTGTATTGCTGCGCAGCTCTGTCTTCTTTTCATTGAATGTGGTAACAATTTGTTTCAAGCAGCAACGAGGCGGACACCTTTAGAATTGACGCAAATGCTTTGTATACAATCAAGGCAAAATATTTTTACCACAATCTTCGGCATTTCATCGTCTCCCAATTATGTCACATGCATAATTTGCTTTGTCATTCCGTCATACCGCTTTGTAAAATTAAACCAGCACGAGATATGTGAATGGATTACTTGACGGATAGTAAATACATAATTTGACAGCAAAATATAACAAAGCAAATTGGATGCATACTTTAAATGCATAAAAATAGGAACCAAAACATTCGACTCGATCTTAAATCATAATCCCGAAGATTTGCAATGGCAATAGTAATGAAGCATTAAAGGGGGCTGTATGTCATTAATTTAAATTTTATTTATTACGAGGTCTTGTAAAAAGGATTTAATGATACAATCCTTTCGATTGTGGTCATAATAAATCACATTTGAGTATAAAAGGAGCAGGAATGCATTTTAAAATTTTGCCAGTGTGACTTGATTTTGCAATCACCCTCCCTAAGCTGGCATTGAATGCATAATCTATTCAAATTTGACCACACCTCAGTATATTCCGATCTAAAATAAATGCATGAGACAATAGCCTAGAAAATCAATCATTAAGCAATTCAATCGAAGCCTGCAAGTCAAAGATTCGAAGCCTACAAGTCAAAGTTTGATTATTCTGTACCTTTGCTTCAGCACAAGAATGTGAACACATTAATCGACTGCAAACAATGTCAATTAAGTTGCACTCTACCAGCCTTGGGGACACAACAGGAGATGAAATTACTTTTTGCTAGTTCACTTAAAGATTTTACCTGCGTATGTATTATGTATGCTACTTAATTGCATAGGTGACAAGAGTCACATGGCACAGCACAACCTTCCACAACACCATGCACCACAACTAATCTGAAATACAACACATAAATCATGAGATTATTGGCGTGCTTGCTTTTTACGAGCAAAATTTATTATTTACTTCCTAACTACACGTATTAATTATAGGATAATGCGTATGGATGTAAGCTAAATTCAAAATACAATGGGGATTCCTCATTATATTAACCTGCTTGAGTGCTTTGTTTGTTCTATAATATGTTAAAATTATGCGTTATGCCAGACTTCCATATTAGTATAATTTTAAACTTGAAAATAGCAGTATTAAATTAATTTTGTGTCGTTCTAAATTTCAGGTTTGCTCTCCTCCTGCCAGCTGACAAATCTTCTGCTATATCAACTTTTAAATCAAAGACTCAGTGGTGCTGCAGAAGCCAGTGGGATTCTTCCGAATAACCTTCTACAGCCATTTCCAGCCGGAGCTGCAGGGCTTGCTGGATTAGCTGGCCCCTTAAATGTATTTAAACCAGTCCTCCAAACGACTTACACTACCACTTCTACTTATCTCACACAAATGACCGCGACGTCCATTCATACTATAACCCTACTGTTTGGGAACAAGGAATCATTGACATCCGTCACACAAACAAAACTCATAAACGCAACCACCTCAACAGTATTAACCCTCACTTCAACCATCCAACCTACACCTGCTAGTTCACTGGAAATTCTGCCGATTTCTACAGCACCGCCAGTGCCAGTCATCCCTACAAAATATGTCGAAGAGGTCCCAAATGAAATTATTCAAAATAATCCATTGCAATTGCAACAGGAGACCGTCCTTAAAACCAGCACTTATAATGATTTGCATTATGAACAGCCAAAGTCAAAACCGGCGAGAAGGCAAAAACACGGACGAAACAGAAAATTTGCTCGAGACAAGTCTGGAGAAAACTACGGGCGATCGGAAACTGAGCAGCCACAACCGAACTCATCCCCTTCATACAAGTATGGAGATGCTCTGAACTTCTCTCCAAAGAAACGCCAGCAAAACTACGCTCCAGAATTGCAGCAGGCAGATGAAGATTACTACTACCAAAAGGAAAATGATAGAAATTATTATGTGAGAAGACTAAAAAGGCGTGGCGAAGTTGATGAGTCAGAGCCAAGAACGGGATTGTCATCTTTAGAAGATTATGATAATTTGGAGAGGGAGTACTTATTGGAACCCAGCTCTGATGCAAGTTTTCTGGACAACGTGGCAGTTCAAGCTTGTCCAATGCCAAAGGAAATCACTGTTACAAAAACCGTTACCAAGTTTGTAAATCGCGCTTCCACCCTTCCCTTTAATGTGGAAGGAAACCGAGACTCCAGGCAAGACCAAAGTTCCCGTTTGGCGACAAGGAGTTTTGGCACAGACAGTGATAATTTCGAGGCTGCGATATTGACTGGCAGTTCAGAAGGTGACATTCCAGGCAGAAGTGTCAGACGGTTTGTTAGCAATAGCGCACCCTCGTCTGGCTACAAGCAACGCTTGACCCCGGCAAAAAATAATGGTTATGCAGTTTCAACTGAAATAAACAAGGATAATCCGATCACTCATGCTCCAAAGAGGCAAGGTGGTGATGACATTATTCGATCCATCAATGAGAGTAGGCGCTCTTCCCGGCACCGCAGTGGATCAAACCCAGATAATAACTCAAGAAGGATTTTACAATCGCGGTCGGGAGACTTTGAAAGGAATGATGATTCGACGCGGTCCAGATTTACTAGACGACTTGCCTAATTAAGACATAGTAAATTAAATACCAAAGGAATTAATACATGTCATACTACAATACTACTAATGCATTTTAACACAATTAATATACGAAAGATGTCAAATGTGCAAACCCTTACAAACTAGGCGGTCGCTGCGCTGATATGCTTACATAACTACTGTATGGTTACCAATAAACCAAAATAAAAATGAACGAGTATGAGGTTTAACTACAATGTCGTTTTGTTCGATTAAACATATAGGGCCTTTCAGGGAATATAAATAAATAGTCATCTCATGGTGCCCCTTGGCCTGCCTGCGGGTGAGTCAAAAATTCTCGCACACTTAAGGTATGGACATGTAATGATGATTTTTCTAACATTTAGAAATCCCGTGGATTTTCCAGATATCAATTAGCCAAATTAAAAAAGTGAATGCAGTTCGATCTGTGGTTGATGTCCCCAAAATTGTGTGTGCGAATTGTAGAACGCCCTGGCTGCATATTAGAAAGTTAATTAAACGAAAGAATGTCCGGCGTTTTATTCCTTCGGTGCCGCGGCTGTAAATATTATAAGTTAGACCCGACGAGAAGTAGTGCAACTGTGTTTATTCAAACCTAGTTTAACAAGTAATTTAGTTGCAACTCAACATAATATTTGGCTGAACCGTATAAAGAAAATAACATTACACCAAATTTTGTTCATAAAGATCAGACCACTTCTTTCACCATCCGATCCGCCCGAGGTTACAAAAATAAAATATTAAAAATCAAAGTGTGGATTAGAATTTAAGTTGGGCGTAATGAAAATCAACCTCAACTTTACGAATTTGTTTATTCGCTCTTTACGGCACGGCAAATAGAAATACAAATTGAAAATACATTGCAAGTTGCAATGCAATGCAATTTAATATGCAAAAGTAGCATTCGTTAAACCCAAACCCATAATAATAGCAAAAGCTAAGCGAAGCCTGTACTGCACAGCACTGCATTGGCATAAACGGCATTCCACCACATGGATTTCTGGCTTGTAAATTGGCGCTCAAACCTGGCGTGAGTTTCAAGCCGCTGACCATCGTAATTCGCGTTTCTTCTTTTCAATTTGGGGATAAGGAACACACGCTCTGTCTCGGCAAGTTCAGTTATTCATTATAGTTCTTGCCCCATTTAAGTCATTTGACAGTGTTATCAATCAGTAAGTTCTTTGATAATGGCGGAAGTCGCAGGAACTTCTAGACGGCGAGTTGTGGAAACCGACTTTGACGACGATTTAGCCAATGTCGAATTTGAGACAAGTGACAGCGTTCAAGTGCTCAAAACCTTCGATGGAATGGCTCTCAAAGATGACCTTATCCGTGGAATTTATGCTTATGGTATGTCTTGTCATGTAAAGGAAGGTTGTAGTTGTATTTTGACTCTTTATTGTCGATATCGTATTCCTAGAATTGTGTCACGTTATTGTGTGCTACACGGTGACGCTGCTAGAAGTTGTGGATAAAAGCCCCAACTGCATGCGACTGTCTAATGTGTATTGTTTTTTATGAAGGCTTTGAGAAACCATCAGCTATCCAACAAAGGGCTATTCGTCCCATATCCAGTGGAAGGGACGTAATTGCTCAGGCTCAGTCTGGAACGGGAAAAACCGCAACATTTTCCATCGGAATTCTACAGATGATTGACACCACTGTGCGAGAAACCCAAGTGTTGGTTCTTTCACCTACCAGGGAGTTGGCAATTCAGATCCAGAAGGTAACGTTTCTAGAGTTTTGTAGAGCAAATTATAAAACCAATATAAACAGCTCAATACTAATTATGTTCGTCTTGGCCCTTGAAGGTTATACTGGCGCTTGGAGACTATATGAATGTGCAGTGTCACGCCTGTATTGGAGGAACCAATCTTGGTGAAGATATCAGAAAGCTGGACTACGGACAACATGTCGTGTCTGGTACACCTGGGCGTGTATTTGGTATGTAGTCGTTAGAAGTATACTATTAAACTATTGTGCTGGTGTCAAATTAGTTTGGCTAATTGCATGCTTGCGTGTGACACATTACAGACATGATTAAGCGGAAATGCTTGAGAACAAGATCCATCAAAATGTTGGTTTTGGATGAAGCGGATGAGATGCTGAACAAAGGATTCAAAGAACAAATCTATGACGTTTATCGATATCTGCCTCCTTCAACTCAGGTACAGCTGCAATAATGACAATTTGATTACTTGTTACCACTTGGAGGTTTCAAGATCCAAGTTAAATTAAGTTTCCGTAATTTAGGTCGTGCTAGTATCGGCTACATTGCCACATGAAATCTTAGAAATGACAGGAAAATTCATGTCTGATCCTATTCGAATCCTTGTAAAGCGCGATGAGTTGACTTTGGAAGGAATCAAGCAGTTTTTTGTCGCGGTTGAACGCGAGGAATGGAAATTCGACACACTTTGCGACTTGTATGATACTCTTACAATTACGCAAGCAGTAATCTTTTGTAACACCAAGAGGAAGGTAATAATACAGTTGGAAATTACAAATCTAGTTTTCTAGAACCTTGTATTGATGTTACCTTGAAACACTAACTTTATCAGGTTGACTGGTTAGCAGAGAAGATGAGAGAAAGCAATTTCACTGTGTCATCGATGCATGGAGAAATGCCACAAAAAGAACGAGACGCTATTATGAAAGAATTTCGGAATCAACAAACGTAAGTTCTATCCATGATCCTGTTAAGGTTTAACTTTGCTAACTTCAAGTGAGTTGGACTTGAATCGTTGTGGTTTTCTATTGATTAGCCGAGTACTAATTACCACCGACGTTTGGGCAAGAGGAATTGATGTCCAACAAGTATCTCTTGTCATTAATTATGATCTTCCAAACAATCGTGAATTGTACATTCACAGGTAATAATTCAACAAACATTGCACATGAACGACTGGTGTCGTGTCGTAAACTAAATTTTTTTGGTAGGATTGGGAGATCCGGGCGTTTTGGCAGAAAAGGCGTGGCTATCAACTTTGTAAAAGAAGACGACATTCGCATTTTGAGAGATATTGAGCAGTACTACTCAACACAAGTAGACGAAATGCCAATGAATGGTAAGAAATAATCGTCAAGTGGAAAGTAAATGCTAGTACCCGTCTAATAATTGTAAATATTCCTTTCCAGTTGCTGACCTAATTTGAACAAGGCAGATTATTTCGGACTTAACATTATTTTGCACTGATGATGGACAGAATTTATTCAAAAATTACATGAATTAAAACAGCTAGAAAATTTGTGGCCGATAATTTAATATAAATTGAAAATAATTTCTACTGTACTTGTTTGGTTCTGCTAAATTTAAATGAATTCTACTTGTAAACCGTAATGTAAGTTGGTATTGATAGTTTTTATTAATAAAGGAATTTGAAAACTCAGAGTACTTAAATTGGTTCATTAAACCCACTGGAACTTAATTTCATGCTGAGAAAGCGAGTGTATTAATTCCACAAAAGGATCATTTCCACTAAATGGCTTCATGGTTTGACGAACATGACATACGAACTAAACAACTTAAAATTTGAATTCTTTGTATTTCTTGGTTTGCTTCGTGTCTTGCTGCTGCAGTTGCCTCTTTCTTTTACTCTGAAAAGTAATTTAAATTATATTTTCACTCATCAAGCCATATATTTGATTAATTTTAGTTAATTACCTTTTGTTTGGCAGCATGTTCAGCCACCATGTCAGACAAATCCTCTTTTTGAAGATGAGACTGATCTTCTTTCAACTTCTGCTCATATCTCGCAGCCATTGCATCAGTATCCAAATCCAGTTCTGAAGGATCCAAGGCAAGTTCAACACGCCCTTGATCTGCAGCTACGACCCTTTTCTTTCCCAACTCCACCAGGAGGAGCAGCAGTCAAATCGTACACATGGGTAGAGGCCATCATGGATCCAGTAATGCGATCTACCCGTTTCTCCGGTAAGACAGTATACAAAGCTGGAGTCTCCCCTCTAAAAATGATAAAATAACCAACTTATTCTAGAATGCATATGTATAATGTATAATGTATAATGCATATCATATGTTGATCGCCAAGCCAGGCAAGTGTGCAAATGTACAGACTAGCCAGTTTGCAGTGGTGAAAAGATGTACAGTACACAACAGCCATCGGATACCAATTCTACACAAAGAGCCACCAAACCTTCCCAAATATTTGTGCATAATTCTACAAATATACAGTGGTGAAAAAATGTACAGTACACAACAGCCATCGGATACCAATTCTACACAAAGAGCCACCAAACCTTCCCAAATATTTGTGCATAATTCTACAAATATTGATATGAATACAATGAAAATGCTAGTTACCCTCGACGGGGAGACTGGCTAAAATCGCACTTTTCTTCAGAAAACTAGCTTGGAATTAGCAAATCCATATCTTACCCTTCCATATCCTGTTCAATCCTTCTTTTCCTCAGTTCAATTAATTCTGGAGTCTCTAGCCCTGCTGGTATTGACGAGAATCCAGAAGGAGTGGCAAGACCTTCCGCAGGAGTTTGGAGGCCGCTTTCCTCAACAGGTTCACTCTCTTCCTCATCTTTGTCTTCCTCCTCCTCTTCTTCCTCGCTCTCTGGCTCCTCATCTGACTCTAGTTGCCCCCACAGGGTTTTGTCAACAAATTCGTCTTCCCCACCAGCCTGATTCGGGATAAATTTTATAAAACATCTCGATCTCCTAGCCATTATAAATGTATTAAAATCTTACAGATCCATCCGCATTTGTAATTCCAAAGACGTCCCCGTACAATGGCCGGCCAAATTCATCAACAGGGGGCTTACCCCATCCTCCAGCATGGTATCCAAAGGTGCAGCTCTCGGGTATTGGCGCATTCAGTCCTGGAACTTTGAGATGGGGGTAAGACGGCGGGGGACCATACCTAACAGGATTAATATTTACAATTACAAGAACAAGTACAACAATCATACAATGTTACCTTTGCATGGCAATCAGCCAAGGTGGTGGAACTCTGTTGGAATTCGGCCCTACTGGCATTCCAAGGGAAGTTCTCAAATCATCAGACAATTCACCAGGCTTTTTGTCCTTCATGCGTGTCTCAAATTCTTTTCCTTCGTAGTATAAATCACCATGAATAGTCATTTTAGGTTTAGATTGCCACCTGCATCATAAATGTAAAATAACGTTAGTCACTTGTGGTAAAGAAAGGATCAAATTTACTCACTTGAAAAAAGCATCGTGAAGTTTCTGATAATCGATGTCAATCTTTCCCATCTTTGGCCTTACTCTTTCACGCATCTTAGCTTTAAGAGTTTTGCTTTCCTCCTTGTCCGCAAGAGCTGCTCTCATCTCCATTATTCCAGTTTTCTTAATAAACCCGGGTAAATCGAACGGAGCTTTTTCAATTCCTCTTTTACCTTGCAAATACTGTTAGAATAAAGTTAATTAAATGATTACTAAAAAAAATTGTAGTCAGTTGCTGTTTACCTTTCTTTTAAAACACCAATGCCTCGGAACAGGAACTGTATTCCTGTACGATTTTAAATGAATGAGTAATTTCGGATCTCGAGCAGTAACATCATGCATTTCCACCACATCAGGCCGTGGAACAACTTGCTTCAGCTCGGCTACTGACAGACGGGAAAGTTTCTTCAATTTCCTCTTTGAGAGTTTTGGTTTGTCATCTTTTTTCTGTAAATAAGAGATTTTGTAAAAAAAAGAACACCCAAGACAAAACTGGAGTCATAAAATCTCTTACCTCGTCTAATTCATCATCGTCAATTTTCGGTACTTTCGACAGGGTTTTCGCCAGATCCTCGGGGCGAGGCTTAACATCCTCACCTTCGGTTTTGATTTTGAATACAGAGTCACTTATTCTGAAATTCTCAAATACATTAGCGAATGCTCTGTACATTGGGTCAAACACACTGAGCTCCAATTTCTCCGGCACGTATCTGTAATAAAAATGGCATTTGAGTATTGAAGTTTACGATTCGATATGGAGATGCTGAGTTAATTTGAATTTGAATAAATTTTAAAGTGCTTACTCAATTTCAACAGGGGGTTCTACTTGAGTGGGCTGATCGTTTTCATCATGAACTCCGTTTTGCTGCAAAGGTTTTTTAAGGGCATTGGCATCATCCTTCGGGACCAGTTGAAATGAACCATCTGCTGCGATAATCTGGACATACCTAGTTTTCTTCTTCTTCTTCTTTTTTTTCTTACCACCGTCTTTGGAGTCACCTTGGTTCGAGTTTGCTGCGGCGGCTTGCTGAGGAGAAGCACGTTGTTGTTGCTGCAATTGCTGTTGCTGAAGTCGCTGTTGTTGCAAGATTAAAAGTTGCTGATGTTGCTGTTGAATTTGCTGCAGCTGAGGATCTGTGGTGTTATTATTAACATCGTCCGCCTGATCGTTATTATTATCATCCCCAACTGGTTGTAAATCTATAACATTGAATCCAACATTCCCTCCGTATTCGTTTGCTTCGTTCTCTGCTCCTTGATTTCCATTTCCCAGATTATCGCCTTCTACTGAAGGAGAATTTGAATTGCTTCCAAGCATTTCTCTCATGTTAACTTGTTGTTGCAAATAAGCAGCATGAGCTTCCTGGAGCTGAATATGTGGGGGCACTATTGCACCTGGAACAGCAAATTGAGGCTGACCTTGCTCTTGTTGACTAAAGTTTCCAACACTGATACCTTCATCTGTATCGTCAGCATCATTGTTCTACAAAAATAATTAAACAATGAAATATTTTAAAATAAAACGCTACGTTATATAAATGAATGTGAATGTACATTACATACCAAAATATTGTTGATGCTCTCATCCCCTGCCGACCCATCGTCACCAAATTCCAATCCAGAATCCTCACCAGGGGTATTCATAATTTATGTATCCACCTGTCACCTGTGAAAACTAATAACCAAGTCGGCTATCCACTTTGTACTTTAAAAAGTAATTAGTAATACTAAGTTGGATTTCAAATTGTCGGAAATATAAAACACCGCACAGACTTGACACGACACGACGAAAAGCTTCGTGTAATTGAAATGGCCGGCTTTGCTGTTGTCACATGCTCCATGGGTTTTATTTGGGAAGGGCGGAAAAGTTTTGAAATAGAAAACCCCGAATTCCTCGTTTGCGTGCTTCAAAATGAACAACACACAGAATGATTATTCTTTTGGTTTTTATCAGTAGTCCTCAAGTGCTTACTTTAATTGAGTGAAAGTATAATAATAAGGTGCATTCAGGTTACTGTTAAAGTTGGCAATGATATCTCCTATTGCGGTTGGGCGAATTCCATGGACGAAAGTTGCAAGTGAGTGGAATGGATTACTGAGAACACCACCTCATCATCATCGGGTCATCGGTGACCATCAAAGGTCGTCCACATTTAGCTTGACATGCTGCCGTCGCGAAATGCATTGCGGGTTCCCGAGAATGGGCAGGTTCCATGAGTCTCATCCGAAGGGGGAATACAGAGATTTGGAGGCAATTGAAGAGGCTGAAAGGGTAAGTATATAGACTTGATGGTCAATTAGTGCTAGTGGATGGACACTGGGGGACCAGTTAAATTCCGTAATAAAATTCCCTGTTTAGAAATTTGTTTAGGGACAGACAGACGCGGACAGGGGACGAATCTCGTCGACTATGAGGACTCACTCGCTTCGCTCGCTCGCCCAATCATTTGTAAGGTTTGATTGTGTAAGTACGAAACAATAAGCATTTTTTAAATTTTTTTCTAGAAACTCAAAGCCAATTTGTACGGATTAAAAGATGGATTTAAGGACCTGCGAAGAGAGATATCAATGTGGAAAGATGAATGGAAAACTAGGCTAACAGACGAAAGTGAATATATGGTTCTTCACGGTAATCAAAGCACGTTGTGTATTGCATCATTTAGTCATATCTGCTTGGTTTTTAATTGAAGCATATTAGCTTAAGTTTAAATAGATAAATAAAGAATCCAAGCGCTAAATTCCATGTTTTTGCATTCAGGGGATGACAAAATGGTTTGGAAATTTGACTCCCCTGAGTTTTTGAAAGTTTGGCAATGCGGTTCCGACAGTGACCACAATGAGGGATACAGTCGGTGTACACTTTCGTTGAGCCCTACAGGTCCGCTTTAAATTTGCGCTTGAATTGGGATTATATTAAAACGAGGACTTTGAATGGTTTTGAAGGCTAGCGTATGTGTTTATTGTTCGTTTCATTTCAGGAAAAGCACTTTTCCAAGGGTACATAAATACAGAGCTTCCTAGGACGGGTAGAATGAAGAAGGCTGGTTACTGCGGAATGAAGTGCAATCGCATTATGGTAAATTATTACGTTGAAAGCTTGATTTACAAGGAAAACAATGGGAAATTGTTTTTCCATGTTAACTTTCGGGAAATGTTGATTGTTTAAATGCTGTTTTCTAGAGATCTTTCAATCGAGAATGGTACTTAGATTGGACTCAGTATACTCACTTAATTATGCGAGTTCGTGGAGATGGGCGAACATACGTAATTAACATTTCAACAGCAGGATATTTTGACGTCAATTGGAATGACGCTTATCATTTTGTGCTGTACACTAGAGGCGGTCCATATTGGCAAAAAGTTAAGGTATTGTAAATCATTGTTGAGTGTGATCCGTTTAATATAAAACAAATACTTACTATAATACTTTCTGCTTGTATTCTTAGATACCGTTTAGCAAGTTCATGCTTGGAAGTAAAGGCAAACTTCAAGACAGACAAGGACGAATCCCTTTACACAAAATAGCAGCAATGGGAATAGACAGTGGGGAAAGTTGACGGGCCGTTTAACCTTGAGGTGGATTACATAGGTGTGGAATGTGATATGTTGAGTACAACTGAAGAATTTGCGTATGAAACGTACAAAGTTGGAGGATACATGGCTGGAAATTAACAGAGCGCCTTTGTCGTTTTTTGTAAAAATTTGTTAATTGCTCTAAAACCTAAGTGACAATTTTTCTAGTCTTGGTGTAGATTGACAAGCCTGATAATTTGGGCCAAGTAAAGTGTACAGAACTTTCTTTGTGCTGTTAGCCCCATTAGCTGAAGAAGCTAGTAATAAAGTTTTATCGATCCAGAACAATGCCTTTTTAAAATCAGTTGTCAGCAGTAAACTAGCTTGGTTCATCCAATCAGCTCATCTCAAACTCCCACAAAAATTAAAGTAGGAAACTGTATCTTCTATAATTTAAGGGGTCCTGGAGTACTTGGAGTGTGCATATTATGTCCGGGTATTAGAATAACAAACCTTGCTTTGCATTGTGCACTAATAAAATGGTGTTACTATTCAAGGTAAAACGCGGAAATAATTCAGTTATGATTAATCGTAGCTACGCTCGTGGATTGAGAATATTTTAAAAAATTATTTGTGTTTGATGACAAAGGGAAATCTATTTATCAGAATCAATTGCTCAGCGAACGTGTGTTTGCAACCTTTTAGAAAAGCGAGCTGAACTTCATGTCAAGGATCATGAATGCAATTCATACATAACAAAGTGCGTCGGGTGTTTGTTTTTAAATGATATGGAAAGACCCGTGTGTTGCGTTCGATATCCGTACACAATTCCTTTCTCACCCGACTCCTTTTACCGCGGGCTTCAGTCAATTCAATGTAATTTTAGTAATGGTCGGCCGCACTTAAGTTAGTTTGTTGTAGAGCGGCAAAGGATGCTAAAAAGCATCAGTTGTACAGAAACTACATTGTAAGAACGTGTCGCATTTGCAACCCGCAAATAAATCATTCTCCACATCAGTTCCATTGATTAGATAGGCGGGCTGCATAGCAAATACCGGGACGGGTCGGGTAAAGCGTGTGCCTTCAACTTCGGCTTTCTTACAAATTCACTAAAACATTGCCTGAATTCATCATTACCACCAGAACCTAAGAGCCGGGCCTAATCAATCATCTTTCACACAAAACAATGGACCTTTCTCCTTGTTCCGTGTATCAGACGATGCTTAGAATAACAAATTTGCCCTGGAACCAAACGGAAATTTATATTGCTGAGTGTGGTCAAGTCAGGATTTAAAGCATTTTCCTTGCCTGGTATGACGGTCGGCTATAATAACGGGTTTCGCTACTTTCGCTCCGTATAAAAAACAGGAACCACTTGCAAAATAAATATATGGCATTTGAATCATTTTGAAGCATGCTTAATTTTAATGACAATCGTTAAATACTTGATACACATGAATGTACGCACATATTATTCTGAAGAAGCACCGTCGGGCGCGGGCGGAAGTACATAAATTTTGGAGTAGGGATTCGGGACGAGGGTATAATTTTTGAACGGATTTATATTTTGATGAAATTTTAGGATGAGTCATTGTAAATACTCTTACCGTATCATATAGATTGAACCACAATTCACATTAAGAATGAAATAAGGATTAGGATCGTTACATGTAATTTAACCATTGATTAGCATTTGCGGTTACATTTTCACCAGCTGCTTTCATCCACAAACACAGCCATAAAGATTGATTACGATTTACCCTTAATTTATTACAGCTCTAAGCCCAAATCCCGTCTTAGCCGAGTTATTTAATTAATTGGTATTGCATGCGTGTGCACACTCACTCATCAAGATCCTTAATTCGCGGTGGTGGTTAAATCGGTAATTAGCTCGGAGACGGAATTTCTTTCATTTCCAAGTGGCGGCTCTCGGTTCACTCCAGACACTGCACTGACATACACGTTCACGAAGAGATTATAGAAGGAGCGCTTTGAAACCAAATTCTTTTAACTTTGAGCTGATTCCCCCCAGCTGTAGTCCTGAATGGTTTTCATATTTTCTGGGTTAACTTTCAATCTTGCGTGTGAATGCACTGTAATTCCACTCAGCTCATTCATGTTGATAATACTTACCGCACCCCCATGAGTTTAATGCTCCTTTCTTCAACGACACTTTCACTTTACTTTCGCTAAAACCTCCATCGCCGCTTTCCTTACTACAAAAAACCTTATAAAAGTGATCGATCTTAGGTACATTACGTACAAGAACTGAACTAAATTATGCTTGACTTATGTTGGCATTTACGGTACGAAGGGTCTTCCATGGGTTATTAAACTGCAGACCTTGTTCATATTTTTCTCGTCACTTCATACAAATTTTGAGAACCATAAACTACGGCATCAAGTGGACTTTTAATTCAACCTCCTGGTTTTAAGAAATCTTACAAGAGTGGACATTGGGGAGAACACCAGGGTAAATATTTCTTAACATGAAAGACCCACAACAATCCTAACCTTAATACACAAATTATTTAACTGCAGCACAGCCGAATTATCACGCCCCAAATTCTTTGTTAATATACTTAATCCTTATTTACAACAATCGCCTTAAATTCGCTCCTAATCATTAGCATTAATTACTGAAGCTCGTAAAAATATAACGCATTGACATTCCCTTACTCGTATAATTGTATAATTTCACACATATCTTTACTTTACATACTATAACCAAACACACGCATAAATTTGCATCAATTCCAGCTCATTAGAGGAGTCCGTTTAAAGTGCACTAAGCAGAGAGGGTGACTAGCTGAGCTCGAGGCTTTAATCCGCTTAAGTCCTTAGAGCATTACCGGTGTTTGTAGCAAATCAAGTAAGTATCACAGTACGCCAAATGAGTTGGCATAATTTATCTTTTCACCGCCTGTCTCGCTCCCCACAAATTCCGAGCCAAAATCAACGATAGAGGAGATTGACCGAGAAAGTTGACGAGGAGTCGAATTGTCTTTGGCTAGACTTTCAGTCCTGGGAACCTGGTTGGTGGCAGGGAGTTGTTATTATATTTGGAGGTGGGCCTATTTATGGATGGGTGTCACGACATGGTTGACGTTTGATCAGACGGAAAGAGTTCCTTGCTCAGAATAAGAAGTTGAGGGACGACAAGACCAGGAGAGCAGTCGCTGCTGTCCAGTAAGGTGGAACGAATCGGGAACCCGTCTGCCTCTGAATGGCAGCCGTTTTGTCTCCTAGGTTCATGTAATATACAAATGTAACCATTAAACGTATTCATCATCATTCGATAGGAGGAGTAGTGTGTCTGGGAACCAAAAAAAGTCTAGCCTTGCAGCCAGGAATGTAAATTTTGTGGGTGTGGGGTGGGGTTCCAGAAAGAAAGCAGACATGCATGGCTCCTTGCACGCTACATAGTTTTGAGTTTCCAGGATACATACATCATGATTGACTGCACAACTGGAACAAGGGGGGATGCAGGCGTGCATGCAACCACGGGACTGACTCCACTGCGACAAGCAATGTAGTCACATGTTACAATAAAAATTCATGCCATGCTCCACCCCACGCCAAGACATTATGAATTCCCCTGATGGGGCTCAATTTAAAATAAAATGGAAAGTGCATCATCCCTCCTGAATAAAATCCCCCCTTCTCACCCAGATCCCCGCCCTCACCTTCCGACACGTAGACTGAAACGGAGGCAGGAATTGTATTACTCGCTTTACAAGTGTAATTCCCAGCATGTTGGAAACCTGCTGAAGGAATCGTGAGTTTCGAGTGAGTGTGAACTCCAGGCTCCGTGTGAACACTCAGACCTGTTCCGTAGTTCACCATCTGTCCGTTAAAAATAAACCAATCAGTGAAACAATGGATAAAATAATTATAATATTAAATGTACCTGGTTGTTGTGATACCAGTAGAGGTACTGAGCGCTTTGGCGAGGACTCTGTAGAGACAAACAAAGAAAGTAATTAGTGTTTGTAATTAGCGTCGAGCCAACGCAAACCATTGGGGATTTGTGGGAGCATGAATGTCCACGAAAAGTAAATAGAAATGCTGATTACATTTCTGGTGAACCCTCATGTAACTGCACTGCTCTAGATTTGCTCAAAATCAATTCTGCCATTATTTTCGCATTTTGGTATGTAATTACGAAGTTAGCTTGCCGCCGGCATTATGGACCCATCAATATCACTTGTGGCCCAACCAGCAAATTCCAAACTGGATTTTAAATACTTTCCTTCCTGAATTCCATGCCAATTATGAACACAGACGAACGACGCCCTGGGCTCCGCATGGTTGACGCGATTGAGCGGACAATACAAATTGCGCTGACACAAATGTGT
The DNA here is from genome assembly GCA_036851895.1 of Orthonychiurus folsomi. NCBI lineage: Eukaryota > Metazoa > Arthropoda > Collembola > Poduromorpha > Onychiuridae > Orthonychiurus > Orthonychiurus folsomi. Next base: position 33,717 of record JAAXYW010000182.1, read on the forward strand.
CTTAGCTCTTGGATGACAATGTTCGGTCATTCGAATGAATCCATAGAAAACAGTCGTTGGAATGTGCAATGATGTGAAGGATAAAGTGACTAATACGAATGTCAGAGGAAAATGAGGAGTGAAGATGATAAACTTTCCAAGAGTCAACCCCCATGATTTTACGCTACCACCCCTGGGACTGTGACACGTGCCACTGCACTGGTTGGTAGAAAAAGAGGTTCAAATGAATGACTGCGTCTTCCTTAAAGTTTGTCCTCTCAAAACATTCAGATTTCAGATTTGTAGAAGTGAGAACTCAAAATACCTCATCACCCCACGCTAAAGGCGAGGAGAGCGGATGGAGATGATGATTTGAATTACGCCACGTACCACCAGCGGCATAATTCAGGAAAGGATAAAGCGCAGGATGATATGGTTGATGTTGATATGGTGTATTTTCCATAAATCTGGGAAATTGGAGGAAGGAGGCAATGGATCCATGGGGGTAAATTACCTATTACGTTAACAATTTGGAACACAATTTGCCACGTAACAACACGTGCTGGGTGGAAGATCGACATACAATGACAATGGCTTCCATGATGTTTGGACCCCCTGCACTTGACGTGAAAATGTGGCTCGATCAGTGAAACTCGAACTGGAGGCGGGGAAGTGGCAGGGGTACTTTAACAATCTAAATATTGATTTTGGAGTCAGTATTATATTACCGCTACCGAGGAGTCAGACCTATTATTATTTGGTACCTATTTGCATACTGTGATGGAGCCCACCCATCAGATATCATCTGCCGGGCCTCGGTTCCACTTAAGAGATGTGCCTTTCATCCCCTCGTGTGTGTCCCCTCACTCATTTCATCCAACCCACACTTTATGTCATGGCCGGAGCTCAGAAAGTAGGAGATGAAAGCACAGCGTGGGAGAAATTGCATTGTACCCTCAAGGAAAACCACGTAAATGTAATTTTGAATTAAGTAAATGAGACGGCTTTGAAGATCTGCTCCTTAACTTGGGCAAGTGCCTTAAATTAATTACATTCTCAAATCCACTATGTACTCCTTAGTAAATATGGCAAATCTGAGCGGATTACGATGAAATGGAAGATTGTGGAATGGGGCCCCGTTTTTATCCGTACGCAAAATACATGTAAACCTACATGTGCATTGGAGTTAGGTTACAACTACAACTTCCCCTGAAGGAGAATTTGAGAAAGCGAAAGGTTATCAAGAGATCTGATTTGAATGTGGGTCAGAAATTGTGGTGATGTGATGTATTTGATCAGGGGTTGTAAGCAGATCCGCCCAGTCGAGCCCCTGGGTTAGTGGAGTAAAGTTGTATTTACAAACCTGGAATGAAAAGTAAGCAATAGCAGCAAGTACTGCAGCATAGGGCTGAGTTGAATGATCCTTCCTTACGTAGATACCATAAAATCCCAACTTTCAAATAGGACGAGTACAATAAGAAAATATGAGTTTAAAAGGTTTCTAAAGGAAGCACTTCTTATCAAAATTGGCCAACGGCACTGAGCATCATATTACCGGGCAAACATGGAAATAAATTGTGCTTTGAAAATTTTGGTAAGCCGAAAGTTTCTAAAGAATATCACCGGTACGTGCCATACAATGTGGACAGCTGTCGGCTGCGTGGGGGCTCAAACAAAGGGGGATTATACGAAATTGACGTAATTAGCTGAATTATGTCGCTCATACATCTATTAGTTAATCCGCTATTGAATGCCAGTCCTTGTTTATCAGCTTTAGGGAAGACCCGTCCGCCTAATCAATTATTGACCTGTCAAACTGTCCCAAACATTCCACAGCAAGTTTCAGTAGGAATTACCTAGACTAATGAACCCCGGCATAAACCCACTCCCTATTCTAATCGTAGTATAAAAGAATTGCGTGTCGCATTGGTCTGGGGACGCATAATTATCCCTAGACCGCGACATAAGGCTCACCTTATTTTTGAATACGATACTTCTGAAATTACATTAGCCGCAGACATTGTCGTATAATGAGGCAAGGGGGTTTCCCACGTGCACTACCTTTCCACTCGTCATGATTCATGCCCACATCTGCGTTTAATGCCATCCAGACCCAGGAAAGTAACAAAAGGATGTCAAGGAAGCGAAGTCTATAGATAATCGTATGCAGAAATGGAGGGAATTTGGGAATCGGAGCCTGGGAGTGAAAAAATGATGGCTCCCTCCATCAAGTGCATAGGATCTCGTTTTCCTCCTCGTGCAGGAAGCAGAATGTATCCGTACACGGGGGATGGGTCCTGGCGAAATCAAATGGAGTTGGGGAAAGCAATGGCTGGATGAAAACACGGGTGAGGAAAGGCATGATGATGATGTAGGACCAAGAACCCGGCGTATCTCACCGCCTGTGTCTGCTTTTTGTCATCTAATCCCGTTTTCGTCGTCCTCGGCCTATGCCAAGCTCACGGCAAAGGAGTTTGCTACTGGATTTAAGACAGGAATCATGAGGAGAAAAAAGTAAATCGCTTCAGAGCAATTCCTCGTCAGGGGAAAGACGGAGGTAAGGAAGGTTTCGACTTACTCTCGGTGTCTAATGTCTCACCGAAACTTACATTGCCTGGAGGACTGATTGATGGATGGCTAACTAATATGGGGGCGGAATGAACGATAATTTATTAGGAAACAAATCTGATGCTTTAACCAACGGCGGAGCATCCCTAGAAAGGAAGTTAGTTTATGTTCGGCCCAGGGCTTAACTTTATTGAAAAGCTACAGCCATTTGGAGCACTTTGCCTGCATTTGTACGTACGTATAAGGACGTTTTATAAACAAGTGTGTTTATTTTGCGTACGGGTGGTGTTACTTTACGTGTAAATGGGATTGGAGGAAAAAGTGGGATTTGGCTGAAGTGATTTCACTTCATGACGTACTCGAATTTCCTCCCTTCAATCCGAAAGAGTGAAATTGATAACCAACGGCCCTCAAAACTTGGGGTATATTGCACGCAATTGCACTTTGTTTTTATAATCGTAAAATGTCTGGGAGTTTGTGGCGTTCCGCAAGGGCGCTTTGGAGAGTTTCGATTATTTGTATTTTCCAAAGTGCTGATAGAAAGTAATTTTCTAAATAGAAAAATGAAACCCTGTCTGCGGCGAGGCGAGTTAGGCTGCATCTCAAGATGCCTAGCACCTTATTTCCCTCCATGAATGCACATGGATAACAACTGCTTAAAAGACGAGTGTCTGGGCAGTGTGTGGATGATAAAGTTTAAATCCGGAATGGACTCAAACTCCATTGTCAACTTGTCACTTGTCAGAACGGGGGAAATCTGAGTTGAATTATGAATTGAATTGTAGTGAAAGTGTCGTGTGTACAAAATACAGCCCAGTTGGAGAAGAGACTGATAAAATAAGAGGATTTTTGTAATATTTCCCTCTCTGAAAGGCGGCAGGCTTCTTTGCGGGGTTGTTGTGCTTCACACACTACTTTCTCAACTCGTTTGGCATTCCACACGAGTGTCGGAAAGAAACAAAACTCACATAAAGACTGAAGGAAAGACACACAAAATATAGTACTTGGTTGAAGTACTGGGCTTACGTGCAGAAAGGAAAACATTAAGTCCGGAAATTGTACTCCAAAGTTACTCCACCTCAGTGCGTATAATGTGGGGAACTTTAGACCATAATATTTGAGAATCTACGGGATCCCACGTCAAGGCTCTAACGCACACACAGTAGTGGGTACTTGGGTAATTTGAAATCGTCACATACCGGAAAGGTAGAACTTATAAAGGAATAAAGGGTTCTTACTTCTTAACTTGCTCTTATTCACATGCGTAAGCAAACCACGAATGCTTTCTATTACCTTCTTAGTGGTTGATAACGGGATTAAAATTTATATCTTTTTCAATTGCATTTCAAATTAGGTTTAACAATTTTATTAGTTTCCAGGCTAAACAGAAGCTGAGTTTAAAAAATAGATAAAACCACCATTCTTCTAGAAAAAGTACCGTACTAACAGCAACAGAGTTGCTGTATTAGTAAATTCTGTACAATAGTTTATCAGTGGTGCCGTGCCTTCTAAATTCAAGAGGCATTTCCAAGTGCTGGACACGTCCAAATTCCAAATATTTGACCACAACCGTGACTTTCGAAACCTACAAAATCCAATAAACGGGAACTGACCCGACAATAAGACTTGATAAAAGTCTTGTTTTCTCACCCCAAAATGTACTAGCGTGACCGCCTCCATCTGGTTTCCCTTGTAAACTAATGAGTAGAGGAATGTTAAAGTGCACGGATTGGAATGGGCGAAAGAGATGTAAGTGATTGTGCGTGGTCAAGGCTCACTCGGTCACGAAGTAGTTTAGTTAAGTGGGACGAAAAGGCCGAGAAACTTGTTCCCTACGATTTAAGAAGTTTTGGGCTCTATTTGAGAAAAGACGAAGGAAACTTGTCCATTCGAACTCATATCATTATATTAGAACATGGGAAGGAAAGTGAACGGAAAATGTTTGGGAAAGTAAGGCGCCGCCTTCCCACCCTGTATACCCTGGGATGGAGAAGGAAGACAGTCGAATTCATTCCACCGGCAAGACTTGGGCCTGGAAAAGTAGAAGAAGGGACGTGGAGACAGTCATGTTTTTCCTGAGTGTCCTTCACCAAAATATATCGACTCTTTACTTCTTCTGTCCCAGAAAGTTCGTTCCTCTCCACAAAACTCATATCAATTCTTCAAGGGAACCAAAATATTTCTCTTTGGGCGATTCCAAAGTGCTGACTTTGGCACAAAATGATTTTACGACTTTTCCAACTCTTTTCCTACCATCGTGCAAGGAAGGCTACTGACGGGATTTTTACACTGAATTCATTCTGCGTAATACACTTCGGAAATCCTATTCCGGGTCCGGACACACAAGCTACCCAAAATATTTTATGAGTGCACCTGTAAGAGTAGGTAAAATCAGGACCGGCAGGATGAGAATTTATTCATTGTGGAAAGCTGTTACCTGCTCTGAAGGCATTTCCCTCACTGAAACTAGGCTAAGAAAGCTGTGGTATTTTGTCTTCTCACTATTTCGTATCCCTTAATAATGCAGTCAGAGTAAACAAAAATTTGGTTGAGTTTCCAGCTCTATTCAAAATGAGAAAACTATTACATCTTTTATAACCTGCTCTATGCTTGCATGTAGAATTTGGCGTAGACTTTTCTAAGGTCCCTAGTCAGTCAAAACTACTTTTATTAGGCAAATCAGATTATTCTATCTGGACTTTTGCTTCAAACTTTTCGGGAGAAGACTGACGCATTCCAACAAAGTTGACAGGAAATGCTAAAAAGACTGTGACTTTGTAAATCTCTAGTGGTTTCCCATCCGCTTTCCCCTCTTCCACTTCAACGGCCTTTGACACCGGGACAGTCGCCAGAAAGAATGTCTCCTCCACTTACGCCAAGTAGAACGGAGGGTGCGTGGGAAAACGGAAAATATTTGAATCACGTAATCACGTTCTCCCATTTACTTTGAAATAAAATAGAGAATATACGTGACTTCATTTCATAAGAAGGTGTCCAGTCCCTGCGATTACTGGACGGTGCGCAGAAAAAAAACTTTTCCAGACGGTTACATGGAAATTTTTTTACTAATCTTCGTACAAAAATCATGTTTGTCATCCACCAGTGTAGATTCGTAAGTGACAACAAGTTATTTTCCTTGCCATTGACATTGGCGTTGCCATTTTACATTCCGTACACGACCAGGATCACAAAATGAGTTAAACTTTCTCCCGCCCGCGTGGGCGTACTTTCTTCAGCTACATTTCACGTCCGCATCCCTTTTCCGTTCCGAAGGCGTTAAGGATATGTGACAATGGCCTGGATTTTTATATTTTGGCGAGTGGCCTGCCTTCGTCTGGACGAGAATTCGTTTCCTGAATTGATTCCCAGGAGGTGTCGGTGGGTCGAAGTGGGTCCGGGTGAAAGGTATTTCTCATGTCCCCTTCTGCTGTCTGAACCAAGTGAGAAAATTGACTCTGGACGAGTGGAGATTGAGGATTTAACATGGTTTCCCACCACAGAGGACATCCGATGATTACAAATAGAATTCCATGTCTCTTTTATTACACGCAGAACTCGTACATGTACAAATTGAGAAGAGCTTTCCATCTCCTGTTGAATTTGGTCGAGGTGGAAGCAAAATAGAATGCAATAGCTTGGCGGGAGTTTCGCAGGCGTAAAATACGGGTTCTTTGGCTAACGAGGAATAATTGTGATTTACTTTAGGTCTTTTAATAGGATTTGAACATTTTTGTTCCCGAGCAACTGAGAAGGGTACGTGAAATGAGGTTTTATTGCTAGGATTCGCAAACCTCGGGAAGTTGGTGGAAGAGGGCGTCCAACATAATTAGAAAAAATGAAAGTTCATACATTAGCCAGCACTGCGAATCAGGTGGACAAGATGCTCCACTGATCCATTTGAATTGAATCTATTTTCCCCCATTGTTCGTGTAGATAGATGTCCTTTTTTTACTTTTGGAGTATTTTGATTTAAGGGCATTGTATCTAGCCACAGTAGCATACGGCTACAGCCTAAGACAGATTTGCATAAAAATTCATACAAAATGTGCAATAAAACTCAAAAAGTGCAGCATTTAATTATTGCCGGCAAGAAATTAACATTTTTGTGAATTCCAAATATCTAAATTCTTAGGTTTCTCAACAAAACATTTTCAAGCTTGGCAAATCGGCTGCACGCTCGCGCTCCTCGCATGGATTTGTAACATAGGATTCAACACTCAATTCATGCCCAGCCGGAACGAAAACATGGTTTCACTACCAAAATCGGAAGTAAAAGTCTGATAAAGTTACAATGCTAGAAAGCCTGCCTCCAAGAAGACCGGGTTTAGGGGAAAATCACTTCACATTTCACTGGCGCCTCCGTTTAGCCCGCCCGTATCTGGGACCAAGCCGGTGGAGAACAATGGATGAAAGGAGGACGGATACAGCAAACTGAATGAATGGGGTAGACATGAATTCTATCATCCTAAAGTTTTATTGCTCCTTTTTAAGAATATAAAGTCTCTTTTATTACGTCGTTCCTTTCTCCTTGAGCGGAAAATGTAAAGAAAATCGCAACAAGTTCATGACAACTCAATCTGCAAGAATTCAGATTCTAACTGAATGTGAATACGTTGTTTACGGGGTTATAAAACTAAAGTATTTCGCCGTGTGCTTCAATATATTACGTTTCACCTTCCTTCCAGAATCCGGTGCATCGAAGAGTCTACTTCCAACTCAATTTCAATTCAAGACGGAAATGATTACCTTGATGGGACGTAAGAAACCAAACAGCTGAGTGTTCATTTACAAATTTATATTATTTCCTCGTAAACAATAGAGCTGCCGGATATTGAATGGAAAGCAAACGTTGATCATTTTCCTTAAATATGGCCTGTAGTTGGGAAATCACTGGGTAATAGCATAGCAATGAGCTATCGCAACTGTGCATTATTCGTAGGGTTACAGCAATGATAGGTCAAAAGCTACTATGAGAGCTTTGGCCTCATTGAGTTGTGAAATTATTGCACGTCCCACGCACAATAGAATGATATGGACTGACTGACGTAATGTTGCTTATCCAGCAGAAACCGACTTTCATCTCTTTTTCATTACATGCGGAACCAGATTTTTATCCTTCATGTCAGAGATCAAAGGGGACTAGACTTGCGTTTACGAAATTCGTCAAGTACGCTTATAAATAAACGTGGTATTTCCTTATCCTTAAAAAACAACCTTGAGTTTTGTTATTACCAGCAAAAAGGTTACACCTAAAGTCCACATACAATAATTAGTTTGCCTTTGTCGTCCCTTTCGCAATAAGAAACTGGTGAATATCCATACCAAGTTCCGAAGGTCTGATCCAAAAAATATTGGCCAGTTAAAAAATCATCCCTGGATTTCGTAACGGCCATTTGAGCCAATTTTTATTCATTTCAACATGCCACTCAAAAAGCCTTATAAATTTTATCCAAGGAATCAAGAAAGGGGAAAAGGATTTTGGATTCCTCCTGTTCGGCATACGGAAAGGGCGGAGAAGCTTAAGACTTAAGCCGAGGTGGTGGCCGCTGGTTTGACTTTGCCTTTCATTCTTGTCCAATATGTCCCACGCCCATATCCGGAGGAAGGGATGAAAAGACGAACGGAAAGGACTGGGAAGGAAGTCAAAGACAAATCTGGACAAATCGATCATCCGTATCTCCTGCTGTGACCATTCCGCATTCCCCTCCACCCCGTCCCGTATTCCAATGACTCAATTCTCGGCGGCAAGGAAAAGAAAACCCTAAAGCCGGACACCCGAAACCCCACATATCACTTTGTGTCCAAGGATAGTGAACTCATTGGACATTTTTAGGCTGCATTAGTGAATAGGGGGAATGGGGCTAAGGATCCTTAGGTGAGGTGGGCCCCGTCTCCAGGAGAAGATATAAATCGGTCCCCACTTCCGCGAATGGAGATGTTTTCTGGATTAGGAGGCCTTCGCCATTTGGGAATGGGAGACAGAGGGAAGCCGAGGCTCAATAAAATACCATCCACTGAAGTAATATATTTGTTAGAGGACGGGGCGAGATGGGGGACGCGACGCAAACTTCCACATTCCAGTTGGACTGGACTCCAAAAGGAAACTCCGTACGTATGTACTATGTATGAAATCCTGGTCCCTTTCAGAAAATAACTTTCCCGCACTTTTGCCTTTTGGATGGAAGGCGGGGAAAGTAAAGTACGTATAAATAGGCCATTTCTTAATAGCATTCCGTTCATCGCCCGGCCTGCCCTGCTCCAGAAAATGATGAGGGAAAGGAAGGTGCGGACGAAGCACATTTTGAAGACAGTTCTTTCCCGGGTCCTCCTCACACAATGGAAACCCACTTCTCTTTCCCTTCGTATGAAAATTGACACAAATGCAGGTTTGTCTTTTTACGAGTGGAGGGAAATCCCGGGGAGGAAGAAGCAATTGCATTGGAATGCCTACTCATTCCATGCCGCCAGTGCAGTCCTGGAATCCTGAAGGGCTTCATAGTTTTGAGAAAACGAAACTTCCTTCTTGCCGCGGTTCATAAGTCAGTGTTTTTCTTCCGGAGTCAGCACAGCACGAAGTGCACACGTGACTTGACTCGAAGTCTGGATAAAAAATCCCTTTGTGCTCAACACCACCGACAGTAATTCAGTCGACTGCGGGTCCATTGCAGCAAAGAGCTTAAAGAGCCTATGCACGCACGTTCAAATTATGAACTTTTTCCGCCCCTCCCCTCTGCCCAGGCACCTGGAAGGCTGGAATTTCACACTTTTTTGTGTTCAAAACTTCCCCTCTTCGCATTTGGGGAGTCCCCAAACAGTGGAAAGTATTTGTCAACATGTGGGCTGTTAGGATGGGCTGGTGCGTGGGTGAGCTTCAGGAACAAAATTGTATGAATAACGCACGGAGACGGAAGTTTTCAACCCGCCCCGTGAATGCGAATAATGCAGTAAATTTAAATTAGGGGGACAGGATTTGAAGTCACTCTTGTCTGAATGACAAATCGGGTGCTTTTCTCACAGTGCAGCGGCACTGGGAACGGAAGGGGGCTTAAAATAGACACTTACGTTTTCAACAATGCAGACGAGACTGATGACCGTTCCCTGCTGAACGTGATACTCTTTGGCTCCCAAAATATAAGCTTGAGGGACGAGGACGTTGAGATTGAAGAAATGTGACATGGTTCCCCGCCCGGTGGAAACCTGTGAAAGAAAAAACACAGAAGAAATCACAAATTAGTTTTTAAGTAATGCACGGCACAATTTACACGTGCTACCATCCATACGCGCATAAGCATAATACAATCCCAAATTTGAAAAATGAGGGCGATTCCAAAGCTTTAGTATCCATGAATAATCCATTCAACACATATTTCTATGTTCGGTTGAGAGGGTTTTCCCGTCCCCAAGCAAGACGTTTATGGAGGAGCTCAATTCCCGCCGTCGTCAGAGACGCATAATTCGGTGGAGGAATGGCAAGCATTCATGCTGGGAGCCATAAGTGTAATGCAATCACCACTACCGACTACTAGCCCACATAACACACGTATGCATGAAAATGGTGAGCGTGGGAAAGAGAAAGACGCCTAGGGACAAACTCTTCCTGCATTCTCCCTGATTGAGAGGAATGAGATCCAAATCGCTGAGAAAATGAGAGAATAATGAAGAAAAATCGAATGAGGGTCTTGAAATCCATTTTATATCCGTCTGGGTTTACGGAGGGATTGGAGTGGAGCCGTCCGCCCTCCTCCACATTGCCTAGCCTCATTCATTTCATTCCCGTCGAAGATTCCGCGTCTATTCCTCCATATCCTGGCCATCCATGAATACTTTCCGGACCCAATTCGTTTTCAAACTTTCCCCCCTGTGCTCCCATGAGTAGCCTGGGCGTAGTTTTGGTATGGATTGGAAGGAGACCTTATTATCCCATTAGATCCAGGCCATGAATATCTCAAATCTTCATTTTTTGGTTCAAAATGTCGTGAGTCCGCGGCGAAGCTTCCAAATGACCTCTCCATAGCAATTCCCGACCCTTCAATTTGCTTTCCCCGTCCCCCCATCCATGATGTATTGTCAACCTCGTCACATTTCCCACACCCGCGCCTTATTACCATATCCCCTCTGATTGTGAGTCGAGGAAAACTTTACTCAAGGCGGACAAGACGGCCTTTTGTACGGGCCACACGGAGTGAGACCCATTGACTATTGGAGCGAAAGGAGGGGACTGACTGGAAGGCATTATTCCTTGTCGCCAAACCCTCCTTATGAATTTACCCGAATCCTTTAGGCATGTGTCCTTGCCCGTATGTACGACCATTTCGCTTTATCATCCGCCGATCTCTTCCTCCAATCGATCCCATTCCCCCGGCCCCTCAAATAAATGTCTTAGAAAAAAAAACTGGGAAAAAAGACCTACAACTTCAAATGCTCACTCATTCGTTCCGAACTCCGAGTCACATTCCTCATTCTTGACAGCAAGGATGCATGTATTATTGCGTCCGGGTCCCCTTTCCTTCAGGATCCAACATCAACTGTGGTTTTCAATCGTTCTATCTCAATCATTCCGTGCGTCCAACACAAGGCGACTCGACTACTTTATCCCCTTTGCTTCATGCATTCAAGAAACTTGAATGCGAGTCGTAGAACGACGGCGACTCTTCGTCTCTGTCCTATTTCTGTTTCCCGCCCCCATTCCATTTCTGGATAAGTTCGGCCACCCTTTGGTTTATCAATGAAATCATGACAAACTCCTACACGCTTCGCTGAACCAGACGCTTTATGCATAAATATCATAAACGTGTACTAAGGTCAAATGTTTGCGTGTCAGGCGCTTGATTTCGTAGTTCCTTGCTATTTGAGAAACTTGCATTTTATTTTAGTTACCTCTTCAGTATAGATTTTGTAAATTCAAGTTATCCGCATTCTTATGTATTATATCAGATGCAAAAGAAGTTATACTTAGTTAAAAGGCCGGACCCAGCCGAAGGCCCCAGCAAATGCTAGTGCGGATATGTAAATAAACGATATGACGAATCCCGACCAAATTTCAGTGCTTGAGAAAGCAATCCCTGTTTTCTGATTTCCAAAACGATAGCGAGGATTCAAAGCATTATTATGCAGTCACCACTCGCTCATACCTTGTCTTTGCTCTTCCAGCAGATTGAATTGAGTAGAAAGAGGGGAGAGTCCAAAGTTTATTTTATATGATGGAAGCCCAACATGACTAATATTATTTGTTCCTGTTAGAAGGACAAGTTAGTTGAAAGCCAAATTACTTGTCCTCCTCCTTCCCCCCACTCAGTACCGCACTTTCCACTCTAATCAAACGCACCCAACTGAAGATATCGAGTGGTCCCGGGCCCCATGCTAATCATTCAACCTCAAGTCCCCCCAACCAAATTATTGAAATGCGAAAATCCTGTCAATTGCCAAACCATGGTGGGAAATCTAATTTCGTCCCAGACGATGACAGCCACCACCCAACCATTTGCTCCCTCCTGCATTGAGAAGACAAAATATCCTCCTATCAGTGCCAACGTCATTGGAATCCACATCCACCACCCTTTCCCCGAGCTTTTTCCATGCCATGCCATGCAAGGCGGAGTGGATGTGTGTTGTGTAAATGTGGTTTGCTGGTGAGTGAAACTCTAGGATTCTTCCTCTAGCCATTCTAGTTTTCTAGTACGAGGTCCGAAGGCTCAAAGTGCCAAACTGCGTGAGGAGGAGTGAGTGGAAACTCGTGGGAGTGTTGCTTTGCAAACAATCTATTACAAACAGATTACCGGGGTGGTGGGGTGAGGGAATCGGTCAAAGCCATTCAACCGTAAGCATGTGCGTGAAAAGATACGTCCTTGACACGTCGTTCCGCGGATTCGCGTGTATGTATGTGATCCAATCCTGTTGAAAAGCCCTCCAAACTTTCCTTCACTTTCACAAACTTTCACACTACTAATAACTATTTGATTTCAATAGTATGACATCCCCAGGCCAGGAAAATCTAAATACGAATTACAGATTCAAGTACATGTCAATTGTATCCGTCTATAGGCTATTGGAATAATTGGCTAAGGGCACTTTCAGAAATTCGTCTAAACTATGACATTTCTTGAAGCCAGCACCTTAATTGGATGATGAGCGGCCGCGCTTCACTTTAACAATGCATGTTGCACTAGTGTCAATCATTCAATGCCCAAAATTATAGGTTTGATGCAGCCATCCTAATAAATGTGTGATAACATGTCCCGCACAAAACTGTCTATAAAACCCACCATCAAACCGATTTGAAGAGTCTTGATCCCTACTTGAAGGAAACCATAACATAAAGCATGACTCCGGTCAAGGGCAGTATTGTAAAACCCAGTAACCCCCATGCCTTCAATGAATCGTGAAGAGCACGGGTTGTTCGGTTCCCGGAAAAGGAGAAAGAGTTTTTGAGCTGTTTTGATCTATCACTTTATTGTTACCGTACAATACAGACAAGGAGGCTTCGAGCGAATTACATTCTGTCAAACTCCTTTCATCATCCCTTCACTCTTTCATTATGAACCACCTCATGAAACCCACATCTACTCCAAAACACCCACACAATTTCAACCGATTCGGGAATACCCTTTATGCACCTGGGAAGGGGAATCAAAATGGTCTTTTCATAAATGTAATCAATCTTGGTTCCCATCCGACTTCAGGAAGCAGTCAGCTCCTTGGATTTGAAATACGGTATGGCGACGAGCATTTACCTTTAATTAACAGCAGTGCCAATCAAATACTGGAATGTGTACCTACACGTACATTAGTCGAGTATGCCTTTCAAGGGACTGGTCACACAAAAGACGACTACGGCGACCCATTACGCTGCTCTGCCTTATTAGCCGAGCCCGTTTCTAAACAATTTGTTTTGAAGCCCGGAAATTCCGCCCCTCATTACTTTGCCACCCGTGAAAGTACTTCGGGTACACCCTCAATTCCTCCGAGTGAGTCCTGTCATTCGCATTCCTTGGGGTTCCAGGAAGACGACTCTGTTCTGAAGGAAAAGCTGACTAACAGCATGAGATTTTCACTTGGATCTCTATTAGAGCAAATGATTGATGCACTGAAGCGGAGCAGGAGTGATGACAGTCCGCAGGCCCTTCCTTCGTCGAAGAAGCTTGTTAAGGTTGAAGAGAAAGCAGGACCAATGCCTTCGTTGCAGGTTGGATGATCCTTACATACGTACATTCAGAGCGACATGGGATAGGGGAAAACCCACCGTCGTATGTATGGTATAAATACACACAAAAAACGAAGGGCCTGGCGGGACATGGGCCGTGAAATATTGCCATTCCCATCCTTCCTCCTCACCCTGGACTGGATGGATGGAGCTAAGAAAGCAGTTATCTCGGAGCTGGATGGCAGGCCAAAATACACTTGGAGTCTTTCACTTTTGAATGGAGGGAAGGGAAGCCTTGAACCCATCCTCCTTAGGTAAGATTGACTCAAGTGAATGGAATGGATAATCAGGTTATCCTCAACCCAAAGCATGAACGTATGTAATAACCCGCACGTGATGTGAGGAGTTTTTACCTCTTTCAAGGATAGCAAGTAAAAATCCATCCGTCAAATTTCCACGTACGTACGTGGATGGGATTCGGAGTTGAAGCTGCAACTTGAATGGGCAAGGTTGAATTACTACAATTATTATCTGAGTCAAACTGTGGGGGGGGGGGGGCAGGTTTATGCCTCTTTGTGTTCCTTGGAATTCGAAATGCGTGCGTACGTACATGATCCTTCAAACTATTATACTTGTTCAGGTGGAAATTCCAGTCAATAGGAGAGGAGGTAAAGGATTAAGCCAGGGGTTTGGAGCAAATGGAGAATTTCTTCATGGCTAATCTAAGGAGGGCGGAGGAAACTTGAGAAAGTGAGAGAATCTCTTAAGAAGAGGAATTTAGGTGGGAGAGATATGATAAATGGCTAAGGTATGGGAGGAAGGAGTCCTTGTTTAGCTCATCTATCTCCGAACAAGGCGACACTCTCAAAGCCCGATGAGAAAATCCAAGTTAAATAGTTGTGAGAAACTGAGGAGGAGGATGGCAGATTGTAGGGAGGAAACTAGAGCATTAAACTAATCTTCTCGTCCAAATTAAGGTACAGACGGAGCACGAACTCCATGCATGAGTGGGAGGCGGGATGGGAGTTAATTAGGATAACAAGTTTAAGCTCCTAATTGACTTTCACATTCAAATCAAGTCCTTATAATAATGAAATTTCAAATTAATTAACTGCGTGCAGTCAACCCTGCCAAGATGTGGTTGTGTTAACGGGAGTCAGTTGAATCAGGTGTGCTACTAAGGCTGGATTCAGACTAGAAAGTTTCCAATTCATAATTCCAACTGTCAAACATCATTATCCGTAAATAAACTCCGTAACTCTCAACACTGATGCTACACGTTCTAATCAGTTTTGCATTAGCTCTCCCAGTTCATATCCTGGCTTAACATANAAACTCCGTAACTCTCAACACTGATGCTACACGTTCTAATCAGTTTTGCATTAGCTCTCCCAGTTCATATCCTGGCTTAACATACCAATTAATTATTACCTACTTGAGCTAGGTCGCAAAGATGACATACCCAAAAATGACAAAAAACAAAAAGTCTAGAGTGCGTACACACGGCGGCGCGGCGGTGGCGCAGTGGATTGGCAAATGTATGACACCTGACGCTTTGCTAGCGTCAAACAGTATATTGGAAAATTTGTTTTCCAATTAGGAAAAAATTATATGCCCATCGCCCAGTGCAGTCAACAACTGTTAAGTTCTTGATGGGAGAATTAATGTATGGATCTTTCTCTAAATGATAGTGCTAAAACCCACTTAATACAACTCAAGGAATTTAACAAAGTCTTTAAGAACACTATAAAGTCTCAACAAATTTAATGCTACACTTGTTCTCATTCACAAGAGCTCTTCACTCAATGCTAGAAAATAGAAATCTCAAGACGGATCTTGACAAGTTTGTATTGTGTGCCTGGTGCAAAACATGGACCAGCGATTTACACCAAAACACCCATACTTTATCAAATGTGAATTTTTACATTAATCAAGGAAACCCTCCCTTTCCATGCCATGCACTAATTCGAGATCACAACCCAGGCATCAACCTCAGATTACGTTTACAGTGATTAAAATTGTCGCGTCGTGAGCAATTAAAAGCGACTGCTAAGCGCGACAAATCGATTAAATGAAAAGATGCGGCTGGTTCCATAAGTGACATTTATGAGGCAGTCTGTGGAAAATTGTGTCACCAAAGTCGGTTGCATGTGGGAGTTTTGAATTAATTACTTCAATTAATGGGCAATTAAACGATATTTGAATGTCAGAGTATATACTAATTGACATGAGAAGCCTTGAGCATTTCATAAATAATTACCGTAGCTTGACAGGCCCATTCCAATTTATCTGAAGACATTGACTGAAGGACTTGTGCTTTAAAATTCTTTATTATGGCATGACATAATTGCATATTTGAAGTAACAAGCTGCAATAGATTCTGAAAGGGAAACTTGAGAAATAATTAAAGCACTTCCAACTGACTCACCGTGCACTCGTAGAGCCCACTGTCGCGAACCTGAACATATTCAATCACCAACGTCCATTCATCAGACCCGTCGACGTGCTTAATTTTAAACCGGTCATCATTAGTATAAACAATTCTACCAGATGTGAGGATGTGCCAGTCTCTCCTTCGTATCCAAGATACCTGGAATTAAACAAAATTCAAATGGATCAAATTTTCAATTCTACCAGATGTGAGGGTGTGCCAGTCTCTCCTTCGTATCCAAGATACCTGGAATTAAACAAAATTCAAATGGATCAAATTTTCAAAGGGATTCATTCAAGAATTGAGGTTGGAATGGAAAAGTCATCCAACCAAAGAAGAACCAATTACTCCTTGATAAAATGCGTAGCACCAGTTGTGCACAATTCATGATTCCACTCGTACTGCACCTCTAATCCCTCACTGCGGAGAAAGTGGTAGACTAATGGGGAGCAGATTTAAAGGATGATTTCTGAGGAAATTGTGTCGGTCTATCCTTGTCTAAAATTTGAATTCTGGGCCTGGTATCTTGCTAGGATTTATGAGTTTGTAAGCATTCAATGTCGGGGGTGACGCCAGGGCACAAAAGGATTCATGGAGCTCTCAAAATTCCCAAGATAAGGGCACTTCTTACAAATAAGGTACAGGAGGGATGTAGAATATTATAAGCAGCCACGAGGAGCCACCCGATTGAGGGCGGATAAAGAGAAGGAGGCGGGACTACTACTCAGGAAGGCCAAGCCATGCCTGGTACACAGATCCCATTGTTGAGCGCATTACATAAAATATATCAGAGATATTGTTCAAAGACAAGCCCTTGGAAAACATGAAAGGGAATCTCTCTACATATTTCATTCAGGACACTTGCGGCTGGAGTTTTGCAGATTCATGGACGGAGGAGAGAGGAACTCCGTCCGGTTCGTATAAGGATGGAGACCATGGCGAAAGGAGCTAGAGATCCATACAAAAACAAAATTGTTGAAACCGAGATAAATGCGTCAAGTCCCTGGATAACTGGGCTTTAGTTTATGAAACATGAAGGTCGGGGAAATAATACTAGGACCTTATTATCTTCTCATCCTGGGCACGTCATATCGAATTACATATTTTTTCAAAGACAAAACATACATTTTACTGGCCCCCAGAATAATTGAGTTTCCTTCCTTGCATCCGTATGATCCCTTGTGAGTTTCTGTCGCGAACGTGGCTAACAAACCAATTTTGAATAGACAAATGGAAATTGGAACGCCCTAGTTGGGAGTCAGCGCATGGATTTCGATTTTGTCTATTCGCATTAAATATACATTTTCAAGGTTCACACTAAAGAATCCACACTTGCCTGGGTTAAACCAAGACTCTCTCATAAAAAACAAGCTTCGACTACAGATCGTTTTCAAAAAGTTCAAGGCTTTTATGTGGGGTAAAAAGCAAGGTCGTCGTAAAATTTGAATATTTACTTCAATTCCATTGTAATGTGTATTCGTAAAATAAGTTCTGCCCCTACAAAATTGTTTGAGGCAATGCCGTAGCGGCGAAAGTCATTTGGTTCTTATGAGCCCTTAAAAAAGCTATATTCCAACCCACAAATTATTCAAAGGCATTTTACCACCCGTCTTCTCTCAGACTTAAATTACTGTACTAAATTACTTAAAACAAGGTTTGATCGACCTGGTTTTAAAAGTCTGGCTTCACATCCATGCCACCGTACTTTTTACAAAGTAGGAGCTGCATAGAAATGAGTGCCTAGCTATCTACCCCACTGCTTCCCTCCGTAACCTTTTATACTGTTGCATGGAATTTGCAATGTTTTACTTTCACCTGGGGAATTTCGGAACAAAATGAGCTTCTCTGCAATACACGTAAGCCCTAATAAAGGAAGTGGTAGCAAATGGGTCGGCTTTTCTTTTCATTCCTTCAATAGGAAAATAATATGATTTCAAAGTTGTATGCTCTCATGCCATTAGCATTTGAAAGTAAAGTTCCAAAAATTTAAGATTTCTTGCCTTCCATATGGCATTTTGAAGGGAAGAATTCGGATAACTATTTGTGTGCACTTTGCATTAATTTATACATTTGCATGCGACCGGAATGCCAATAGCAAGGAAACAGACGGCAGACAGGCGGCTGGGTTGAAGTTTGTTTGAAATTGTGCACGGATTCTCATTTGGTAATAACATTTTCAGCTGGGGCACAGAAAGTATGCAGGAATTGGACAGGGTGAACTTACAACTAATTGAATGGAATTAAAAGGATGGAGGCGGAGATGGGCCATGGGTCTCACTTCACAGGTTATTTGTCTCCTAATTCTCTCATTCAATCCTGGAGGCATGTAGACAATTAAATTTATGTTCGAATTTAAAGTTGGGGTGTGAAAGAAGAGGGAAAAGTTTCACTTCGGTATTCGTTTGGGACGGGGAAAGTTGGCTTGGAGGAATTAATTTGTATAAAAACGGATTCAAAGGGTTGTTCGGGTTAGAGCGGCGACGTTGGCGGAACGCCTTCAAACGCAGCACCGTAGAACGGATGACGACTGGAAATTTTATTAATTTGTAGCTGGAGGTACAAAGACATGGTTGTCACGATCAGCCCTTGCCGCGGGGAAACACGAAGGGAAAGGAGCTGCCATATTCTGAGCCCACCCCGTCTTAATGCAGTTGCCGCATCAGGGAATCTATTTTAATTACTGGAAAGGACGAGCAGGGGCTACGGAAAGAAAAGGGGTTGGAATCC
>JAAXYW010000183.1:0-52543 GCA_036851895.1 Orthonychiurus folsomi
CTTTTATTGTACATACAAGCCATTTAATGATCATAGCGGGCGAGCTGACTATATTAAGCAATTTAGCTATTTGGAAAAGTATACTGGGTTAGTTAAGTGACGTTTTAATGTTTTATCTAAATGCTGATGACACACCAGGGGGAATGGTTAGTGTTGTAAACATGTCGGGATCTTAAGAAACATGTTGGTCTGATGCTGCTGGATTTGTTGGGGTGGGATTTTGATTGCATGCTTCGTCGTCTTCCTCCTTACCTGCAGAATTTCCTATAAGTGCCATTTTTGCAACACAATCATAGTGTGCGAACAAAGAAAGGTTTTGTGACTAAGAAAACTGTTATACGTTTTATTCTAGGTATAAAAACATTGCTCATATTGTCATTATAGACAGTAATTCTATTGAATTTTAAATTGATTGTAAGCGCTGTACTGTAGGACTAAGTATTTAACCTGGGTTTACATGTAAACCTTTTTAATTTTAGTGCATATTGTATTTTAAGGAAAGCTAAAGAAATGTTGTTGTGTTTTCCCTTCACTTAATTTTTGATCTGATGCTAGGCTAGCGGGAGTGTACAGTATTTCGGGAGCACATGTTAAGTGAAATTCCAGTTGGGTTTTTCTGGGAAAATTGCAATTAGGGGCCAAGCTTACAGCTAATTCTGAGCATTCTGAGGCTATTTAAGTATTTAATCATACAACTTGTAATTAATAAGGGATCCGTCATGTGGAGTGACTGGAAAGGATATTTTTGTTTAAATAAGTAAACCTTGCTTGCAATAGACGTTCAATTAAATCACTTGCTGTCCTCCTCACAACGTGATCTGAATTAAATTTGAAACTGAGCCAATAATCCAGCCTACATTGATTTAGTAATTGATCAAACAATAGGCTATATGATTTAAAACAACTATATCTGTCTGGCATGTGGTAGGCACGCTTTTGCTTCTTTAACTATTTAACCGGCAGCTTTCAGTGTTGCTTATTTAATTGTATGTGTGGCAAAATTTAGCGGCCTGGTATTGGTGACTTGACCAGTCTGGTGGGTACAACAAATCTAACTTTACTACTGAAAAAGGTCTTGTGCTACAGTCAACGAGCATCACGAACATTTCTTACAAACTTAAAAGGAGTGAGTTGGATTTCCGAGAAAGAGAATTTCTTATGATGCTTCACTGTCTCCGCCTTACAAAGTTCTAATTAGTGTGATTGAATAAACGACCTATAAGCATAATTCATGCCCCTTTTCAATTTTGAAAGCATTACTACTAAAATTAACTATTGCTGCCTACTTTAGCGAATAATCTACTAATTTGACTACCAGAATGCTTGGTTCACATTATCTATCCAGCAAATTAATATCATTCGTCAGTTTTTGTTCAGGAAATGAGTGTCATTTTGCAGGGTGTCATTTTGGATTTGAAGACTCAAACAATTGATAAAGCTTTCTGAGAACAAAAACGCTTCTGCATTTGAAAGAGTTTAAAGGTTGAGAGTCAAACCAGGTGTGCATGTTTACTAATATTGCGGCATGCATTTTATGTGTTCTCCAACGAATTGCTTGACTGGCATGCTTTGCTTTGCTTCTATTGTTACATTAGAGTTTAGTTGACTAGAGTTTGCTGGCTCCTAACATGGGAAGGGCTTGTAAAGGTAGTGCTAACCCCTAATGCTTCCTACAGGAGCTTGGACACCACCAAGTTCCAGTTTGGATTCGGATGAAGATGGATTGCCCTCCGTGGGACATAGACGTGGCAAGGGCAAGACTCCACCCCCAGCACCACCTGCACCGCCACCTCCACAATTAAATGACGACACGGAATTTGTACCCTTGAAGTCATCTCCGATTCCAAGAGCACCCGTCAAACGAGCAAGTAAGTCAATAACAGAATTTGATATCCCTGAACATTTTTTGAGGAAATGAAGAACGGAATTGGATTGGTTACAAAGCTGTAACATATCGAGGCTTTTGGGAGAATATTCCCTAGAGATAGAATCAATGACAAGTGTCCGAGAGTGCCGCACAAATGGCTATCACATAACGAAACTTTTCACTCAGCAGGGCATTAGGGGAACTCGAAGTCCGAAATGTACGATAGCTCTTGGGCATCAATCTTTCGGCGAAGAGAACTGAATGATCCCATTTTGCCAGAGCCGTTGGAGTTCATTTGTCTTTTCTTTTTTGTGATTTTATCAGATCCCAGTGTCGGATACAATGGCACAGTTTGTTTTATCCACACTTTACGGAAATCCTCAACACATTTTTTATTATATAAAGTACTTAAGTCATTTAGGACGTAGAGGAGAGTAGAATAGTTGGAGATTCGGGGAGGGAATCATATTAAATGAAGTGTAAATAAATAATTGCAGCACTGACAGAGGAAATGGTTCAATTGGAATTGAAGAATGTGCTGAGCATTTTCCGAGACAAACCACACCTGGAGATCACACGAACCCCCGAAGTCTACGTGAACCAGCACTCCTCTCCATCCGAGGTCAAGGAATGGCTGAAAGCAAAGGGGTTTTCGGATCGGATCATTAAACAAATGTCTGGGATGGACGGCAGTGAGCTATTCAGTCTGAAGAGAAAGCAGCTTGAAGATTTTTGTGGCAAGGAGGAAGGGAGTCGCCTCGACTCCCAAATAACCATATCCAGAAGTATATCAGGGGTACGGAATCAAATTATTAACAGGTGCTCCTTTGCAAATCATCTTGTTTTAACTACAACTGTTTCTTGCAGTTTAAAACAGCCCGTACTTCCGAGCTAAGGGCCATATTAGCCAAAGCTAGAGCAAAGGCTGACCGAAGCGGCATTGACGACGAAGATGATGGGCTGCCTACAAGAGGTAAACAAAGGACTCCAATAATGCCCACACCTCCTCCACTTGAAACGAAACCAAAGGTCAAAGAGGCCCCTTCAACGAACAACAACGTGGTGTCCAAGAAAACACCGGTCAGAGCTCCGCCGCAAGTTAAACAGCCAAGTAAATATGCATCTGACACTGATTCGGAATCCGATGATGATATGGACCGGAAAGGAACACTTAAAAAAATGCTGAAACAGAAAATTTCAGAAAGACAAAAACGACAGTACTAAGCTTAGCACGACCACACGAATATAATTTAAAATTTTCTAGAAATCGAATTTGACAAAATACTGACGTGATTCAGGCATAATTTAGCCATAACTGTACTTTTCAGTAGATCTCTGTTCAACGTAATTGAAATCTAACTACCCTTTAAGGAGGAATTTCGTACAATTCAAATTTTGAACGAAGGACGAATTATCATGGATATCAATAGGCACTTAAATTGTAAACAATGTGTACCTTAAATATTCGTTAAGTGATTTCCTCAGCTAGTGTGTTCTTTGTAACTCAACAAATTAATTTTAATTGAAAACTATTTCTGTATAATAAAACATTGATTTTAGTCTGATTACTATCGCATGCCTAATGTATTCCTTGCTTTTACTAACGCGTCTCTAGCTCCTAAAACACCAAAAACCTTATTTAAAAAAGTAAGCAAGAAAAGACACCTTCAAATCTCCCAAATCAATTTTTATTTTCAGGGGAGGCGGTTGTAAACCACATTTGTCTGTTTACAATCACAATGTACTTCGCAGTATCAATTTAAGGTTGACATCACATAGTCGTTTCATAATAGGGTTCAATTGTAAATTTAGAATACTCTTGATAATGGGTAAAATTTGGATACAGATAGCTTTCAAGTAAATCTAATGGACGATGAGAGGAGTAGAGAAGTTTAAAATCCAATCCAGAGGCGAATTGGTGCCAAGGCTTTTAGAA
The DNA here is from genome assembly GCA_036851895.1 of Orthonychiurus folsomi. Lineage (NCBI taxonomy): Eukaryota > Metazoa > Arthropoda > Collembola > Poduromorpha > Onychiuridae > Orthonychiurus > Orthonychiurus folsomi. The sequence continues at coordinate 3,804 of JAAXYW010000183.1, forward strand.
CCCAATTGAATAGTCGGCCATACCACGTAGGCGGGACATACGGGATTAACGGACACCCGGAGTAAACTCCATTTACGCAATTCTGCACAGGCAATTGGCAAGCCACGAATCCGCGGAACATGGAAGCGGCGACCGGAACAATAATTGGAAGCTTGAAGCTCAGCCATTCCATTGCCCATTCTTCCATCACACGAACATCGATGACCATTGCAGTCAGAAGTGATGATAGCACGGAGAACAACAGAGCAAAGAGAAACTGGCGCCAAAGCCCTAAAAGTAGAAAGAAACGCAACATTGATAAGTGTTCTATTTATTGTACTATGCTAGTGATAATTAGTAAATTCAAGTTACATACATGCAGAGGCTTTCTTCATGTAGTAAACAGAAAAGTACCCATATGGGACTTCTGGGTACTCCAGTTTGATGTTAGGAAGGCTGATGAGTGGTTTCGTGAAGATTCTCTCAGGGGCGTCGGGCAACCAGCGTGGGTTAAAATCTCCTGGGATGTAGCCTGAGCTGCTGCTGCCACCTGGCAGGCGACGTTCAGCCACAGTTTCACACATGGTGGTGATATCGGAATTGCTGTCTTGCATTTTCATTGGTGCCAATAAGAGAGTGCCAATATTCCCATCAGCTAGTGAAACCGTGCTGCCGCCTTCCTGCTCGCATTTGAAATCACGATGGCGTTTGTCAAAGACAACACAAAGCCCAGTTGCGGATGTAGTTGGAGTATAATCTTAAAATTTAAAAAAGCGTGTCAGTTATTGCAATCTCCAAATAACTAATTATAATTAAATTACCATAAGAGCCAAGCGCACGTCGTGGCGGAAAAATGTGAGGTGGGCGTGCTTGCCAGATCTGTGCCGCTAATGCTCGCATCTGCAACGCGCAGTGACGACCTTCATCGCGCTCAGTATCAGTGTTGAATTCCAAAATGCAAGCCATACGGGTTTTTAGCGGAGTCTTGTTCATTACCATGCACTTTAACGACTTCATGTATCCGAAAGACGACGGCAAACTTGAGATCTATCAAAAACATTCGCGTTAACCAAAAATTTCACTTTAACACAATGCATTTTATTTATGTACCGCATTTCCAGAAATATTGAGATACTCGAGATTAATCATGGCCCCGAACTCTGCTGGTAACTCTGTCAATAAATTGTTCTCAAGATTTAAATATTTCAAAAAGTCCAACATCACTGGTAAATCGTAAATCAAGTGTGTCAGTCTGTTATTGTTCAAGAGTAATGTCGTCACAGTGGATGGGACATTTGAAAAATCTGACAGTCGCATTTCAAAAAGCTCTTTGTCCTGGAGGTCCAACACTTCGTCTTCACAATGTTTCATCCAATCACAATTGCGCTTGAACACTTCTGCAATCATGTAGAAAAATGTTTAGAGGTTTGCTAAGACAAGCAGTTGTTAAATTTTTTAGTTATTAGAATTAGTATTAAAAATGGTCGAGTATTGGACTTGCAAAAAAACTGGGAATATTTTTTGGGCCCAATCCCCCGTGTCCGACCAAAAATAAATCAAGAAAATATTGCAAATTTGGATTCTTTCTCACCAATTCCTCCGAATTGTGCTTTCAACAATGCCAAGTCCAAATGCTTCATGGTGGATGTGGCCAGTGACTGATCAACGTATCAAAAAAATTCAGTTGTAAAATCAATATTGAGCCGAATGGGTTGAAGGAAAAGAATGAGGGCAAACGAAAAACAAAGAAGGAAGAACAAATCCAAAGAAGGGAAAACCAGACCAACTGTCCTCCACAGAGGCTGGGAATTGAGTCAAAGCAGTGCCAGTGCGCATTCTCCTTTTATACTCCCTGCCGCAGCACTCACCAAAGAAGCAACATGACGCCTCAAAAACTAGTCCGATTTGCCCAGGCAACCAATCAGTGGACGGGGGTCGGCGCAAGCCCCGCTTTCATCATCCTCCCCCGAAGGGGTGGATGCAATTTCGCACTGCGCCCGCCCGGCGCTCTCCGCCCCCTCCGTCGCCTCGCCCGTCCTCCCACTTGACTTGTTCTAGAATGTTCTAAATTTTCCTTGAAACGGGCAAGTCGAAAGTCTAGAACATTCCAAATTCTAAATTCAACCAAATCGGACGCCTTCCCGACGCCGTCCTACCACTTCAAAATTATTTGTGATTAGTTTTCTAAATTGGCTGATAGTGCTTCTAAATTGTCCCAATCCGACCGCCTATCGTCGTCAGTCCTCCCACTTCTAAATTTTCTGTGATAAAAATTCCAAATCGGCTGTTATTGATTAGAGACAGTTCATCATCTTGCATCTTGTAATTTTTGTGCCTGTCTGTTGGTCGTCGAAAGCCCCAAATTCGCTATGAGTCATCGTCAGATTTCATCAGCCAACACACGTAGTCGCAAGCAGAAGAAGCCTGAAGTTAAAGGTCAAGGTGGCGTTGTTAGTATCGTTCCCGGAAGTTCCGGTAAGTAATTTAAAGATTTTACACATAACATATATTTTTCTTAAAATTTCTTGAGATAAGATGTGGGTTCCTAATTTTTTATGCATTCATGATGTAAAGTTTGTCTTACACAATGTTTATTATTGCTTGCAGCTCCAAGGACTATGAAAGCCAAGTCCGAGAGATCCATCAAGACAGAGGAGGGTTTGAATTCGAATGCTGGTAAGTGGAATTGAGATAGTGCATCAAAGATCACAAGCAAATTACTATTTTTACCTCAACATTTACTTGCTTAGTAACTTTGCACATTTGTGACATGACACATTTTTTTATTTTAAACTAGGTGCGGCAGGAAAAGCAAAATCTGAGAAATCTGTCCTTGTTGCCGGAAGTTCTTCAACATTTTTGCTTGTTCCTACAATACACGAAATCCATCAAATGCAGTTTTATGATGTGGACCTTGTACAACGCGAATTGACGCACTATGATGACAGCTTTGGAGTTCAAGACTTCGTAAAGCAATTGAAGGCTATGCTGTTTATGGAAAGATTCTGTGGAAAAGATAACATCGTGATTGCAAGCATCGATGCCAAATGGACCTCGAAAACCCCTGGAAAGTGCGTGGTGTCCCTTCTGACTATTGGAATTGGTAATGAAGTCTTTATATTCGACCTCATGAACATGAAATCATACCCGGATCACACTCCCAATCCGTGGCTTTTGTTAGCAGAGGAATTCTTTTGGAGTAGGGTAAGCTAAGCTTACTTATGTGAATTAAGCTAATTACCATACAAGTATAAATGTACATCTGGATTAATTTATTTCTAGCATATATTGAAAATTGGGTATCAAATTAGCTCACTTCTGCGAATGATCTCAAAGTGTTCCGTGGAATGGGTGAACTTGGAGAATCAAACCCGTATGTATTTGGACGTGGACAAGCTAGGAAAGCAATTTGCCAAGAAGAACCCCACCTTTTTTCCTTATTCTGCTGGACGTGCAATAGTTGGTATGTTATTAACTTTTACCTTAAATTTTTTCTCATTGAAGCGCTACTAGAGTATTATTAAATAATCTAAAATTTATCTCCTTGACAGGTTACGGGCTTGCTGAACTGGTTCGAGTTTGTGTTGGAAAGCCACTTAGTTGGATGGATTTGCATTCGAATTGGGAACTTCGACCCCTGCCATCAAGCTTAGTTGATTGTTCTTCTATCGTCGCTATTGCTCTTCTTGATGTCTTCGGCGTTATGATCACAAGGGCAATTGAGTTCAATGTGGATATTGAGAGCAAACTTTTCAACGTTTTGACACCAAAGATGCCAAAGGCACTTCCGACTGTTCCGACCGTTCCCGCCCCTCTGCCCTCGGTTTCTGAGCACCAATAATTACATTTTATCCTCTCTTGGAATTCAAATCCTATTCAGATCTCTAAATTTTTGGGCATTATATTACATTTAAAAACTACTCAATTGAAAAATGCAATTCAAAACTCTACCATAGCACTATAAAAAAGCAATACCGATCAGACGAAATACGTTTTAACTCTTGACTCCTTATTTCTTTACATTGTAAGACTAGAGTACACTTATTTAATTTCTCATGGAGAGCCAGTAGCAGTAGCAAAAGAAATGTAAATGTCTATCAAACCTTCCTACGCACCTGTTTAGCATCAGTGACAAATGCCCTGTCTCACATAAGCTCGTAATTGCTCATCTGCTCCGACCGAGATCTTCAAGTTGAAACTCATGCTGAGATTTTAAGCCTCGTTTCCCTTTAATCAGGGTATTTGGTTGGACTTGCTACGCCTTGCAGGGTAGAAAACAGCAGGAAGGAAAAACAGAAACAAAAAATGTCAAAAAGTAAAAATAGACACCGGGTAGAACCGTTGGTTGAGGCAAAATTCTCGACCATGTTGGGGTCAGTCTTTCGGTGCATTGAACACACGCAAGTTCGTTCCTCCTCGTTTGAAATGACGAATATTCAAGTTAATTTGAGACTGATTCTGTTCATGTCCTGCCAGTTCGGACTCTTTCTCATCACTTCAGGTAACGGGATTTATCTAATGTTGTTGATAATTGTAGTAAAGCAATTTTTGGGTGGTTAGAAATGAATGACACTTGAAAAGTCAATTAAGAAAAGACGCCTAAAGTCGCCCATCTATCTGCACTAAACTATCGTATTTAATACATTGCTAATTTATTCTAATGTTGGTTCTACAGGTCGCTACCGATGCACGTCTGGTGGATTCGTTCGCTTGGGGAACAGCTGCTATTTGTTCAGCTCTGAAATCGCAACTTGGCAAGATGCACATTTTGGATGCCGGGATCATGAGGCACAACTGGCTGTACTTGCCACCCAGTATGAAGATACAACACTTCGAAGTTATCTGGATAGGCCTGAATTTGGTAAGGTGTTAATGTCCCGAAGTTAACATACTAAGCTTGTGCTAAATTACCATATTCTGAATTTTAAGTAGCACAGCTTGGACGCTGGATTGGAGGGATATGGGCGCAGGATAGATGGGTTTGGGCCGCTCAAGGGATTGATATTGAAAGTCGGGACCTATTCTCTTCTACAGCGGTAGCGGACTTGAATGTTTCGGAGCAATGGATGTGTCTTTTCATGGATCCTGATCACTCGTAAGTGCTTTACTAAATAACTACATAATGTGAAACTTTGAGCTAATTCAATTCACTTCCAACCGCTAACCAAATGAAGATCAATCGCATTACATGTTGTCAAACAAGTAATGGAGGTGCATATAATAAAATAAACAATTCTTCCGCATTGCAGGTATCGTTGGACTAACGAAGACTGCACCAAAAAGCAACATTACATTTGTGAAGCGCCTTTGACGAAAAGTAATGACAATGCCACTGCAACAACGACTGCGACGACTTTGGAGGAGTAAGGATAGTAAGGGATCCTTGTTTACGACACAAGTTTGTCCTAATTTTGCGGAAGGAACCCAACCTGGAGGACAAAGGAATCAATGTTTAACTAGATTGATGGCTAATGCAATGTGAACTTGAGATTAATTAACAAACTATTTCCTGTTAATTGATAATTACCTCATAATGGAAATATTGCACAAGCGGTACCAAGAATTCCCTCGTTGCAAATTTTTTATTAAGTTTTGAATCATAAATATGCTTACTAAGAATTAAGTAATAACAATAATAAGTAAGTAATTGTAACCATAAAAAACTATAAAAGAAACAAAAATGGACGTTTAGAATAATGGGTTTCGTAACTAGGATTGTATAACGCTAATCAGGAATTTTCGAATCCAGGTACGCATCCACTGTAGTCAATAGCTTAGCTTAATAAAATAAGCCTCACACAACCTTTCAAATTGCTTTACCAACAGTCATGCTATCAGACTAATAAAGTTTAATATATTGGCAAATTTTACACTATTTGTCAATCTAATTTAATTTAACTAACAAGAATTACATTTGCAACAATAACAATTCCGAAAGGCAACAACGTCGGTAAACAGTGAGATTCCTAGTACCTTGTAAAATTTGTAGAAAAGTAATTTCTAAGTTTGCTACATATCAACTTCCTAGTTGTAAGATATTAGTATTGGGCATTTTTAAGTGATTGATTGTGGAGCAATGAGGCAAAATGAACCTTAATCTCGAGTCAAGTGACACAAGACAAGAAAGACGGAGTGAATAATTAATGAGTTAATAATTAGGCCGATGATCATATATAGTATGGTTGGCATCGTTGGTGTAGTTCGACTACAAACTATTTTGTGGTGCATAGTTCTAGTGACCTTAAAATTCGAAAGAGTGGCATACAGTTTAGCTGATTTTCTTTGATATCTGAGTCAACATGACATAGAGTTTCAGTAGACATTCTTTCATTTTTGGGATTGGGACAGAAACCATAATCACTAGAACATCACCAATACATTAAATTGCAAACCTGTTTCAAATAATACTTTCAGTTATACCTTAAATAAATTAACACCCATCACCAATTGCAAAAATACAAAACCGAGCAACCAATACAACACAACACTATGTTACCCTACTAAAATATCAGGTTAACAAATCGTAGATAATTATCATTGCATAGATCAGAGGTACATAAGTATTTGGGCTTGTTATTGCAACCTAATTTTTGTATGGAATGGATTTCGAGTATGACTATTTGTCAGCAAGAGTACTGATTCAAATTGTCTTTCTTAGTCGTCTTTTTCGTTCAAAGTTTCCAACTTCATAAGTGTCAGTGGCAGAAGAAGGCAAGCTCCGACAATAACATAAGCCATTTGTGGTCCCAAACTCCAAAACAGGGCCGATGCAAATAGTGGACCAAAACTTCGAGCAAGAGCTCCAAGAGAACGGAATATTCCAAGAGCAACCCCCTTTTCATTTGGCTTCTTCACTTTAGACGCTAGGATTGAAGTAAGGCACGGTCCAACAGTTGCAGAACCTATAAACAAGGAACACATTTGAGATTCTATTCAACAAAATACACAGTATAATTAGTAGCGAATTACCAATTGAGTAGCAAAACAAACCAAACGCCAACTGAACACTGTCCTGACACGAACCGATAATAATAAAAGCGGGAATTGTGATCAACATTCCCATCATAGCAGCACTAGATTCCATTGCTGGAGTCAGTCGGCGGGTCACGGTTCCTTGGAGCAAAGCCATTACGACTCCAACGTAAGTAAACATCTTCCCTTGATCAGACGGTGTGTAACTTTAAAAGCATAGAAACAATTAACTCAGAGATTTTGGGACTACTTAAGCTATGACGGTCGTAATATCTTACCCAAACTTAGCGTGTGTCAAAAATGTGAGCGTAAACTCCAAGCCACTGTAGAAAAATATGTAGATGAAATACGTAAATCCTAAACTTCGAAGTTTTGATCCAACAGATACAGCTCGAAAGTTGAAGAGGTATGGAGGCCAAACAAATGAGAGCATCTTAGAAAAATTCGTTGCTGGTTTACGTTCCTTCTATAATTTCAAAAGAAGCAGTAGCTACGTATAGAGCAAGGCCAACCATGACTATTACCACTTACCACAGGTAGGGTTTCCTCGACAAAAATCAAAATGATCAATGTGGACAAGCAACTCAGAATAATAGAGGCTACCGCTGGTGAATACAGATCTCCGGATTTTGCAAAATATGCCCCAATACTGGGACCTAAAATTAGTTTAATACATTTAATGTTAAAATTAAAAGGCAACAAATACAGAGCGTACTCCGGCCTATAAAGACCAATTTTAAAACGTGCCTCAAAAATTCAGTTTTCGACGCTGAATTTGTTTTTTCTGCTCAATATGTTGTCCATGCGATCTAGCTACCATACGTACACTATGGGACATATAGATCGAGGGCCCCTCGCAGTTTTTATGCACCTAAAGTTCAAACTCAAGTTGCACAGGAACCTCTTGTCCGATTTTCAATCTTTTTTTTTTTAAATGAAGCCAGCCAAATTGTCCACTAGAGATACCCGAAGAGTTAAAATTCAAACGTTCTTCTCACAAGGCTACGGGGCCAAACAAATTGCACGGTTTTTGAAAATGGCGAAAAGTACTGCGCAAAGATGGATTAAAAGAAAGACTGCAAGTGGCAAAAAAAATTCCGGGAAGGCCGCCAAAGTGTACACCAACAACCAGTCTAACGATTAGAAAAGAAATTTGCGAGAAGTTAGGTGCTTCAACTGGAGAATGTGCCCGTTTTCTGAACACCTCTGAAAACATCAAAAATTGGGATACTTTTTTTTCGTTCAAACCGATGCAACGACAATTAAACAAGACGAAATGGGGGAAACCGCCTATAAACAGCCAGCCAAACCTCTTATGAGTTTAAAAAAAATTAAAGACAGACCGGGGAGGGTTGCCGGTAAAATCGTTGACCACATCCTCTGGATGGGTTGGTCACCTACTGAATTGCACACTAAAGTTAACAGATATATACCTAGATACTACCCCAGTAAACATTTTGGACTTTTGACTTGCTGTTGATTTTTGTCCGCGGAATTCCAGTGGAATTAACGTAGATTCAACAATGACTCAGTAGATTGCAATTGTTGCAACAACGTAGAATCTACAGAGTCATTGTTGAATCTACGTTAATTCCACTGGAATTCCACGGACAAAAATCAACAGCAAGTCAACAGTCCAAAATGTTCACTGGGACACAAGTGACAAGAGAAAAGTTCCAGTGAAGTTCCAGCCGAAGTTTCCACTCTAACACAGTGGCTGGAATCACGTGCGCACGGGGTGTCACATTGACCCCTTTGTCAACTACGTGGAGCCGTGGAACAACGTTTGAATTTTAACTCTTTGAGTAAATCTTGTGGACCGTTTCACTGGGTTCACATTAAAAAAAACGATTTGAAAATCGGACTAAGGGTTCCTGTGCAACTTGAGTTTGAATTTTTGGGGACGAAACAGCGAAGGGGCCTCGTTCTTTTTGTCCCATAGTGTAAACTCCATTTTCAAGATTCAAAAACATTTCGTTCTGTTTTCGTTGAAACCGCATTCCATATTCCATTCCTGTTGAACGAGTTTCCAAACACCAGCAATTTTTTAGGCCTATCTCAGATGAAGAGTCAGTTTTTCCGGGTTTAACGTATAATAAATGCTTCTGTTTCTTTTGCAGTCACAAAAGTAGCATAATGCCTCGTCGCAGGTGACCGCAAACTCCGACCTTTGACCTGACAGGTGACCTTAATAGAGCTTCCGTCTATTGGTCTTTCGAAAAAGCATATGTGACGGCTTCAGAGCGACAACTCTTGTCTTCCGATTTGTTTTTTGCTCAAGTCTTCATGGATGACCTTTCCGACAGTAGTTTTGGACACTTTTAATGTCTTGGTCATATTTTTGTGACTTAGTGGGCTCTCTTGATTGGTCATCAAATCAAGTTTGCAAATTGTCTCAGTTTCCCCTACTTTTCTGGGTTGGCTTCTTTTCGTAGAAGGACGTCCAACCAATTTGCGGTTGCGACGGTTTCCGATACAGTTGACTATTTTGAAGACATCTGTTTTGGAGATTTTGACCCCTGACCCCTTTATCTTTTCTACGATGGATTTTTGTGAGGAATTTTTTTTAGAAACGTGCCAAATTTTTCAAATTCAAATGAATATTTCTTATTGACTTTGAAAGCTGGTAACCGCGAAAAAATTCGGAGGCACTCTAAATCGCATTGACCTTCAAGCGTCCAAATTTCAAATTTCTAGCTCGCATGGTTAAAGATACGCACGTTTTAAAAGTGATCTTTTTAGGCCGGAGTACCCTCTGTATGATAATGATACTTACCAGCAGTAAACCCAATGGAGAACGCAACTCCTATCATGGCCATTCCTTTGGGTCTGATTTCCGGAGGACAATCATCGGCAACAATGGTAGTACAAATTGAGACATTCGCACGACACAATCCTCCGATGACACGGGCAAGTATAAACAAAGGGAATGTAATAGCAAACATCCAAACAATGTGTGATGCAATAATCCCAACCTATACATTTCAAATTCAGCAATGTAATATGATTGAAGGATATTACTGTACTTCTTCCAAACTTGTTGATAACCTTACCATACAAGCCAAGAGAGCAATTCGACGTCCATAAATATCTGAGAAAGCGCCGATAACTGGGGCTGAGATGAATTGCAAGAGGGAATAAAGGGATCCGAGGATTCCACCCATCAGAACAGTTTCCGATTGAAGATTGGGTGCTCCAAGTAAACGCCCAAGGTTCTCGGTTTGTTTAGCAAAAGATTCGTATAGGCCACTTTTATCGGTTTCCTTGTAGTGTTGGAGGATTGACGGGAGCAATGGCAAAATCAATGTAAAACTCATCAGATCAAATGTTAAAGATATGATTGTTGGCAATAGGACTTTGGCTTTAGTTATTTTTGGTTGATGTTTGGAGTCACCGTTCGCCAACTGGAAATATACAAATACATTCGTCAAGATTAAATAATCCGCTAATATTGTCCATAATATCTTGTGAAGAAAGGAAGAAACTTATCAACTGGGTGACATGGTATAAAACATAACATAATAGTGATAAATTTGCAAGTTCTTTGAAGTCATGAGTCTAGGAGTCTACATGCTTCAGAACCTGATTTTTAGTGGCTGAAATAGTTGCTATTGTGCACAGAATAGAGCACAAAATATTTAATTTCTAAAAAAGGAGAAAAGAAATAGACAAGGCTCTAATTCTCATTGGCAATGCAACTGAACATTTCTCTTCTAATCATTGACAGCTTAAAACAAGCTGTTTTTATATTCTTAAGTCTTTGTGACATATTTTAGCAGATCACATTCTTGAAATTAAGTTAATATCCTGTAATCAGCGTGCCCAAATGGAAACATCTAGTATTCAATAAATGGTTGTTTAACTTGGTATTAAATATGTAGTAATAATATATCCGCCCCGGATGATGGTTGTTGGTTCGCTAATCACTCACGTAATCCCAAATGTATGAACTAATGCCTCATTTACAAGAATATTATTGCAAAACTATAATTCTCAACCCAGAACAGCAAACTGGTGCAAGGACCTTCTGCCAAACCTGAATTAAATGTTGGGCAATACAATAATATTATTGATATAACATTCGGCATCCAAACACCCGAAATTAAAGGACAACCTCTAGACATTGCCCTTGCCGCTGATATTATATTAAAAATCAACTCTTACGTATATAGCTTTAATAAAATATTAATTTTTTATTAATTTTGTGACTAACCGGCTGAGCGCCGTTCCCATTGTCGAAGCTGTTTGAATTTCTCGTCTTCGATCTTGTTTCTGTAGGCATCTCGGAATTCCAATGGTTTTTCGCCTCTTGTTGACGAGATCACAGGATGAAAAGTGCAGTCGACGAAGTCAAATCCGTGGTAGAATTTCCGTGCCTGTCAATCTAGCTGTCAAAAATAATTTGGATGAAAAAGGTCACTCAGGTTTAGGAGGAGTGGGTATTTGGCGGGGACGGGGAAGGGAATCAACGGGCTTAGATGGCGCATGAAACCCAACTTCTCTTCAACGCCGGATGCCGGATTTACTTACTTTATTTCTTATTCTGGAATTGACTCCGTGTGTTCTTGCGTTGATCTTGTGTTAAGTGAATTGCCACTCACTGTTAAAGTCTCAAAGAGCTGTTAAATGCTTTTTAGATATTTAATAGGCAGACGCGAGAGTAAAGGTATGGAATCTGAAATTCCAGTTTTAAGTTGAAACTACATGTGCGGTTTAGTCCCCAAGGCCAACTTACACAATTTTGTGGTAATTAACTTCACCACATAGGAAACTCTGGAGCTTAAATAGAAATAAAATATTCAACTTATGGTCATATTAAATTGTGTGCTTTGCCAGCTCAAACTGATAACGACTTAACATAAGTGTGCTCCAGTTACTGCAAGCAGAACCCAGGGAATTTGGTTTGGTTGAGGATGAATAGTAATATTCCTTTGTCGCTTTTCCATTTGACTGACAGACATCACATATATAAGTGTGCTTGTAGTTTGTAGCAGACACAAATTGCATCAATCCCAGTTTATGAATGATTCATTTTAATTGTGCAAATAATAAAGTTGCAGCGTTGAGTCCTGCTAATTGTGTCATTCATTAATCATCGCATCTGTCGGAATGGAAATGGAAGCCCACAAGTTTGTGGGGATTAATTAAAAGCAATTAACCAATTACTGACGAATGGAATACTAAATTCTGACAATGACTACACTTGCTAACGCTAAATATTAACTTGAAATTGATGCATTGATAAATTATATTTATGGTATTATTACCAGTCTTGCGAGCAGTTTTAGGCTTTACCAAGCTAAGATAAAGTTTAAGTTTAACTCCCCAAACACACACGCACACTGTTAAGAACATTAAGAATCCGAATCGATTCAACAAAACAAAGCTGACCAATATTATCAGCACATACACGGAAATCAAAGATGGGATTTGCTTATTGAAGACATACAAATAATGCAGAACTTCAGCTTCAACTTGCTAGAACTGCTCATTTGTTTTGCATTTTCGTCTCATAAATAAAACTTGTTGGATATAATTTACAATTCGGTTCATTTTTATGAATTCTACTCTACAAAAATGACTATAACAGGCTACGTGCTTGAATCCGATGTGAATGGTAAAATTTCAATTAGCTAGCAGTAGTAGCAGTAGTAGCTAATTTTAAGAATTCATGCAGCTTTTGATTCAACATTCAACCCAGCACATGCGGATGCAAGAAAGCACTTTGTATGACTTTGTAATCAATCGAGTCAATTTAACTTTAAGTAAGCAAAGTCTTTAAAAATTAACCTCTAAGAACATATTTGCTCTCGTCGAGATCAACATGTATGTTGTGAGGTGTTCTGGCGTTATGTGATCTAGTATTTATTTGCCTTTTGTCCGCGTCGTGTCAGCTTAGCTTCTGTGCGATCGAAATTGCAGTCTCCAAAATGCAAATTATGAAAAGCTGCTTTTAGTTTTGTAAACTGCTTATTTTTGCTTTATCAAATATTTAAATTTTGGAACTTAGTCTTTTGGGGAATGGAGATTTGAATGCAAATTCGCCATAGCCATAATAAAGTTTATGGTTTAGCCATTTATAACCGGTGCGGAGATTGAAATAAAGTGCCGCTCACTGACGCTTAACTTGGGCTAAATTGTTTTCGGGTTTAACTAAGTACATCATACGCTTTGACTTTGCTTTACAATCTTCATTTAGTTGCGGTATATTTGTGCGTACACAAAGCATATCAGGTTCGGCAACGACAACTAAATTGGAGAGACATTTATATTTTTATGTGCATTGTGTAGCAAATAGAACACGTTTATTATTTGGTTCCAAATTGAAGTCGCAAGATTTTAACTTGAACGGTCACCCCACGTTTATCTCTAGAACAACTAAGCCAAATTGCATTGCAGTGCAACCATGACGCTACTCACTGCAGATTTTGTTCCCCGCTAAACAGATGTCCAATTTCTGATACATTGTGTAATGTTAAATAGTTCTACACTAAAATTGTGAATTGAAAACTTAAATTTTGATTGATACATTTTCCGATTCTCTGCCATAACTCAAATTTCATCTCATACCCTCCGACCATATTGCCTTCCCAGCTCTGTCTAATCATCAACTATATTCGCCTTATTTTTGCTCAATTATATTAATCCACACTGTTGGTTATTCACTGCAACACCTGAGCTTTCATCCGTGCTAAAGAATTACGCACTGCAACAGCTGATTTTAATTAAATGTTACTAAACTTATAACAGCAAACATCCGTCAACAGCGGCTGTACCACCGCACTATCTGTGTTGTGAAGGTCACACCGACGACAATGCTTTGGAATTGTATAAAACCAGGGTTCCAAACAGATATCAAGTTGCACTCTTCCCTTCCGGAGATTTGACTAAAAGTACGTTCAAAATAAAAGGGCTGAACTGTAACGTTCCAGCATCTTATTAATCCTCCCTACCCTAATTAAGGTTATAGATGTATGAGCATACGACGGATGAAGATTGATTTCTGGAACTGGATATTCCATCGCCTCGGAACACCCTCGCTCTCCTAATCATTGGAGTTTCGACATGGATGAGCAGGTAAATCACATTGAAAGGACTTACCTGTCTGTCGACACGACGGAATGGGTTAGAAAGTAGAAAGCATGAACGATTCCCCCTTTTGCAATTCCAATTATGTGGCAGGCAGGGGAGCGGCAAAGAAGGAAAAACGTTGGGTGATGTGATCTCAAAACAAAATTTGTCAACATGGGCCTTTGGATCAGATGAACAAAATACATTTACAAAAACTGTAAATGTTTACAAAACTTGAACTCCCCCCTTCCGCTCCCCTCCGCCTTGGATCTCGTGCGGATTCTTGCGTAGCCCGAATTCGGTTGAAAGTGCTTTCTCCTTTCAACTTTTTTACAGTGATAGCGCCAGGGTTACTGGACTCATTCAATTATATTTGTCCATCTCCGCTTTTCATTTTCAGTTCCTAATTTTTCTTGTCTACAGATATGAAAATAATTATTTGGACAATAATCAAAATTTAATAATAATGTGTCTCAAATTGCCTTTAATGATTAAGCGCAACTTTAACATGACAATTAATTGATACTACTTGTGCATTCATTTCGCTGCACTTGCACTTTTGGGTTTTAAAAGAAATTAATTTGTAAGTAAAGTCCTATCAGTGGCATCGGCATCATCAAGTTGCATTCTTTTTCACATATGTGTTTGATATGCTGCGCTTTCTGTCGCTGTCGAATCTAGTTATCTAGTTTCCAATCATTAAATAAACAAAGAAAATTGCGCACTGTTGTAAGGATTTAGGGAATTAAGTAGCTTGGAAAGGACACTGTTAATTCTTGAACTTTGCTTATTAAACAAATACTAACAAAGCGTAATTAGTTCTTCTCATTTAACTAACTGGCCGAATCCTCGTGGGCAGTTTTGTAAATGTCAAAGTACAAACTACGCAGTTACCATCTGCCTTAATTAATACAGCGCAGTGGTGGATCCATGCCAGGGTTTGCAAATTTGATTAAAGTTCAGAATTGCGGAATCCAATTGGGTTATATCCGCTACCCCTTCGGTCTGTTTTGAGTTCCATTCCTTATCGCGTACATGTTATTTATTTAATTTCCCCAACTCATCCTTTGTTTTCATAATTGTCTTCACCGGCACACGTCTAACATCTCCATTCATCTCAAAAATATTTACATTTTAAACCCCCTGAACTCAAACACATTGACATTGCCAGACTCACCAGTCTGGCTTGACATTCATTTCCCCTGCCTGCCTGTACAGAGTGTGTGTACATATACTGCCCTTGTAGTTGTGAATAGCGAATCACCCATAACAATAACACAATTAATTTTTAACCCTCCAAACCGAGTAGAAGATGGGATTTGATCCAGGGCTTAAGGATTCGTCTTCACTTTGGCCAAGAATCCGATTCCGTTGCATTTGCATTGGATTTCCATTGCCTTTGCCACGCAATAACTCAAATCCCGGAAAGCCTCTTGTTCTACTTCCATTAAATGACCTATTTCACTTCGTAAAGAATTGAAGGAATCCAAAGAATGACATTTTATTTAAAGCCATGATGTCAAAGCTCCTTGCAGGCAGCTCAGCGAGCACAATGTTGGAAGATTTTGCAAATGACAATGCAGAGTTGGATGCTTGGATGGAATTTGCAAGGAAATCCAAAACATTTTGCATTTTCAGTCCAATGAGTTGGGTATGGAATTTGTTGAGAATAGAAATAAAAGTTGACCGCATATTGCCATTTTGATGATTCAAATCCAATCCCATGTTAACTGAGGACAAGAGGTCAATAGTTATTGCAAATAACTTGAAGGGATCACAGAAAGGTTACATATACTACGTGCAGTAGTAAGTTATACATGGAACAAGCGGTAATCCCATTTGTGGTGAGAAATAAATTGAGATGAGTGATTTTTGGACTGCCCCCCTTGTGAGGGGGGATGAGGATCTAAATATAAATCTTAAGGTGCCCAGGATGACAGCGGTGGGGGGAAAGACGGGTAATTTTATGGGTTGGGAAGGACTTCATTCCAGGATTTCAACGGGTATTTAGCAATTTGTAGGGCATTTTGTCACTGTCTCCATTCTCATATGTAGCACGGCTGAAGGAAAGTGTTTTTCTTCATTCAAACTCCACGTCCAGACCCAAGCAATGCCTCAACGTTTTTTCTTTCGCACCCGTCGTCGTCGTCGTGGCTGCCAGCGACGACAAGGAACGGGATTTCTTGGCAATGAACCATGAAGGAATTTACACGCCTAATTTAGCTAAGCTAAACTCCTGAATTACGCCAGAATATTATCACCTCATTTATATTACTATTACTACGTGGTCGGTCGGTCCTCGTCGCATGCTTGCCTGTCTTGAGGATTTGCCAATAAATTCACGTCCAAGTCAAACCTTTCATGTACATTACTTGGAGAAATACTCGGCCTGATATATAAAATAATAGCAGGTGTACACGGAATGTCGATGACGGAATTTAATTCATATCAAATCAACGGCAGGTTTTATGGTGAGAGTTTAATTTACAAATTCCAGACTAGAAATTGGACTTTGTTCAAAATTAAAAATTATCGTGTTTTTGAGGTAGGGGGACCCCAGTGAAAAGCCTGTGACCTCATTGCTTATATGTGCACTGGAAAGTGAGTTAAATTGATGTATTAAATGTGAATAAAAGCAAACGGATTACTAAGATTAGTATTAACTATGTGGCAAATCTACGAAGACACCTTTTGAGTAGAAATTGTCAAGATTTTCCACGTCGTTGCATGGAATTGGGAAGGAGGCATTTATATTTGAAGGCGGAGGAGTCGACATGGAGTAGACTGCGTGTTCTTCTTGTCCGTAAGCAATCCCCATGTCTCCGTCGTTGACAGTCTTCAATTAATTCTTTCCGAACTTAATTTCTCACCCTCCCTTCCCACCCGTTGTCGTTTGCCTATGTAGTTAATGTTAATCTGGTTTTCTTTTCTCTTCCTCAACCGGGAAACCACATTTGGGTCTCCTAAATAACTGTAACATCTCGTACATAAATACAAAGCCAGCACTAAAATTTGGTTAAACTTCGAGGAGCGAACAATCTTTTTTTCCGACCTACACCGAAAAATGTCAAATATCAAACGTCAAAGCAAAGTCAATGGATTCTCTCAAATGGAAATGATTTTAAGAATAAAAATATTAGATTGAGTTTAAAATTGTCGACGGAGGCGTCAGGTCCGTAATTTGTGGACCAATTCCGGTTGATGTGTTGTAATTTGTAGTTGAATGTGACAGTTCTCCTTGTGGCCTTCCCAAATTTACAGCTCCACTCCCGTCCTTTAATCCACCTGTGAGAGTCCGGGATTTACTGTTTCCCGTCAAACCTTCTTCCATCCCCTTTCTCTACCCGGGCCGGAGAGTTTTGGTTCAGCTGTCGAATGTCCATCATCCACCCTTTCCCCGGGCCGTACCATCGTGTATCTCCCATGCATCATCCTACACCCCCGAATCACAACCGGCAATTATGTCAGCTCCATCCATGTATGTATCCATTAACTCAACAATGCAATTTATTTGACGACCAAAATAGACGGAGCGTCTATTAAAATCCTTCCCTGCTTCCCCTGCTTCTAAACGATTTACAACTCCGAGACCCATTGCATGGATTCCTCCAATTTGTCCAAGGCGGTTTTTGCCAAAAGTACGGCAAAATCTTGTCCTCGATCCCGCGCATTCCTCCCTCAATCGTCTGAACGGGTTATAAATAACGGATTAGCATTTTCGGTGACAATGTACGTACGTACGTAACGTGTACGTGTGACACGAGCAAGGAGGATCGTAAATCCTGACTGGAAATCCAACCATGTCATCCCACAAGCCAGCCTCGAATTCATTCGGAGACGCTAAAAGGACTAAAGTAGTTCATTTCCCCGGATTTTTAGTGCCGGGCTTTTAACTTTCAACCACTTCCCTTTCTGGCTGGATGGGCTTAGGTCATTTCGCGGCGCAAGCGTCAATCCAATGGTCCTCGCCGGGGGTCCTCGGATCCTTATCTTTTGAGAAATTTTAAAGGATCAAATTTCAAGTCCGCTTGCACTTGCGCCCTTAACGCCTTTGGGACTTGTTGTCTTAATTAATCCAAGTGCAGTCAGTCGTGCATTGTATTATGTAAAGCTACCCTACCCAATATTGGACTGGCGGCTGGATTTTGTGCCGTGTTTTGGGTTAAAATTAGGCCGAACACATCATAGTGGATACACGGAGACGGGCTGAACATGACCTGACCGAAGGAAGGGATCATCTGCTTAATTTCACAAAGTTGTAAAAGGATACGGTTGGATGGATCACCAGATGAGGGCCGAGGGCCTGTACTTTCCAGAAGGGGGTAGGTTAGGGTTCACTGCCACTTCAAACACCATGGACTGCCGTATTCCGCTAAAGTCATCCTTTTTAAACTTATTTGTTAAAAAATGACTAAACTAAACATATCAGTTTGATTTGATTCATTATATAATTGATTGCAGATGTTACACTTGGCGGAGTCCAGTTACGCCTGGATTATGAGGAATTCGAATTGCCATTATGTGCATGTGAATGTATTTTATGTTTGAAATAGTCATGGATTTCTTACTGTATCAAGTGAGGTAGGTCGGTTTGAAAACATGTGAAGCTCTCCGAGTAAAACTGGATTGAAATCTGTATCTCTGCTCTGCACATGCGACCCAAGTTTGGGTTTTGTTTATTCAACTCTGATTTCCAAAAATGAAACAAGGAACCACCAAAGGAGAAGAAGCTCCGTTCTCCAGCTGAGCCCTCCGAATTCTACAAGTGTACATGACCACTGCTCAAGATCAGTGTCACTCAAGACTCAACTAAAAAAGTGACCACCAGAATAGATACATTTCCAAACTAAAACAACCTTAACCCACAGAAAATCACAGGAAAACCGCAGGGACTTATATTTTGTTATTTCAAGTTTCTTTTTTAAAAACAGAGCTTGGGATGCAGCGGGTACCTTGAAACACGTATACCGTACCGTACATGTGAGAGAATTGTCTATCTTTTTTGCGTGGCTTCTGCGGATGGCAGAGTTACTCCTGCTTGGCTTCAGACTTTATGGCTCCGTGGCCTAGATTTAATTTAATTGGCAGAGGTTTTAATTCCCAATATCTATAAACTGATGAGGAATGGACTTATCAATTTCCACGAAGTGCAGTGTCAACACACATGCCTTCAACTAACAAATGCTACAGCAATTGATGCGTGCCTAAAGTGAATTGTATACAAAATGCACGTACGCACAAACATAAATCGCATGCTTGGATCTCGGAAACTGTTACATTTGCTAAGCATTTGCTGAGTCCTTAGTTAAACTTTAAAAATTAAAAAACGGAACTTTATCAAAGAGAGAGACGCGGCGTCGGCGCGGGATTGACCAGCGTGTATAATTCCTTTGTTTAAAAAACAGAAGCCGCCACGTGATGATGGGGACGAGGAGAATGATTCCGCCTTGAGAAATGCGCGACATGTTTGTATGAACAAATCCAAGTTTACAAATAGAGGTGAAGAGTGGGTAAATCAGAGGATGTGGATGTGACACCGAGAGTGTTGTTGTGAAAACCATTTTGTGCTTTATGAACATCATTAGCCTAAGCTCCACTTCCGAAAACCAAAATATTATCCTAAACGCCCTCTCCTCCTACGTAACCTCAGTCTTGGCCTGCCCTCACTTCGTCCTCAACCACCACGTGACTTGTCCATTTCCTACGACCAAGTCGCGTGTCAACATTCCTATTTGGTCAACGCTAAATAAATTTGCACTACATGGAAAGGTTTACCGCAAATTATTATTATTAACCCCAAAAACAAGCAACATTACTTAATAATTAAAATTACATGCATGAAATACATGATTGCAAGTTAAAAATATTTAAAATTCACGGACTCTATTCAAAATTAATCTCGAAGGGATTTGGATTTGTAGCCCTCACAACCTTCAGAAATCAGTACACGTTAACTTTACATTAGAGCTTTACTTCATATAGTAAATCAGGAGGGAATCTGTTTTACGCTAACGCTTATCTGGCCACCTGTGCCAGCCAACCAGTCATAATAAGTCGTGTGGTCAACATATAATCAAGAATGGAATTTAGAATTGGAAATGAAAAAAAAAAATGAAATGACACAATAACTAACACCATGCCGTGATTGGCTCAGATAGACGCAGGCAGCCAAACAAGCGAATTAACCTTACCCTCCAACTCGAAATCAAAATTTTACAAATACCCCACCTTAAATCTAAAAGAAAAAATGCTTCCAAGCAAATGGAGCCTAAAAATTACATATAAATTGTAATTCAAAACTTAACACGTTTGAAATCCAACTAAGAAGACTAGCCTTATTCCAGGCTAATTAAGTTCTTCACTTTACGTTACGTATTTAAAGCTCGCACATTTTAAATTAATTAAGCTATGGTCTGGTCCACTTTGAAAAAATTACACGGTCAAAGGTCACGTTGCCTGCGTATATCTGTATCAATCCGATCTGACCTTTAAATCTAAGCACTGATTTACAGTTTTCCATCCGAGCCCCAGTAGTTATGGTGGTAATGCATCGGCGGAGCAGCGCATGCAGAGCCATAATTCCCACTTCCGGTTGAAGACAAGGCGCCGCTGAGCTGATTGTAAGATTGTACGCTTGTCATTTGACCGGATTGAACGGTTGGAAAAGAATTTGGAATCTGTGAACACACAAATAATGAACCTGTGTTAAAATCGTTAAAATATCATCCTCTTGTTTTTACTAGCATTATTGAAATCGAAAAGTACCTTACTTGGAAAGTGAGTTAACCCGTTTATAAAATAAACATACAGAATTGGCATGAAAATAGTTATGAATTGCGCAACGTCATGACTAATCCATGCCAGAATTTTTCGCACACTCATTCATTTTCATTTGCTACATGTAGAATGTATTTCAAGTATTACAGCGCATTGGTTCAATAGAAACAGTGCGAGTGCGCCTGTCGCCCAACCTCAAAATATTCATCAACCGTTTGGTGTGTTTGGAAACATTTGGATTGGGGTGAAGGGAAACAAATCCCTTGAATTTACAAACGTTTGGCTATAAGGGCGGGATTTGGATTCATATTCAAATACTTGGTCTTACCTGCACTTGGCAGCCCGTGATTTGAGAGTACGCTGACAAATTTTGAGGAGTCGGCAATGCATTCCGCCCTGATGGAGGACCGTATGGAAATTGGCCGCCGCCGGATTGAATGGCTGCAGTTAAACCCCAAGGACTCGGTCTGTTCCATAAGAAAAAGATGAATAAAATTAAATACAAAATCAATAAATACACGTACGTCACTCTGAAATATTGGCTATATTCAGTATTCATAGAAAATGAATAGCATTCATACACACCACCATACAAACGGTACGGCGGTTGCGGTTGGTCACTTGATTTGAATAGTTTGAATTAATATGAAGGGTAGTAGATAAAACTGATAAACTGACCCTTGATACGAAGGCGGAGCCATGAATCCTCGAGAAGCCATAGAGAAAGAATTAAAATGATCGGACAAGTAATTCTTGTGGTACGTTGTCCGTTGGAACTGCCTCGGCTTCATACGCTTTCGACGCCGATAATTCCCGTTCTCGAACATTTCTCCGCAGTCAGCAGCTAGTGAATGAAACACATGGATTTGCATACAAATTTGAATCGTATACTTTTAAACTCAGAATCAATTGTATTTCTTGCAAATTAATGCAACAAATCAAATCAAATACGTGCCGTCGTGTATGAGCATTACACGAACCAGTAAAAATAAAGCATGGATCACAAACTTGGATTTTGCATTCATGAGCATTACGTTGCGTGTATTTGCTTAGCCCTGCATTAGGAGCACGTACGTACGTTCACAGAACAAGAAACCCAAAATACATTTATAGAATCCGAGGAGGGAAATCCCTGCCACGTTTTTGAACGGAAAGGAATTCGGATACTTAAGTGTCAGGCTCCCTTGTACAAAGATTTATCTTGAGTGTGAGATTTGACGGGAATGAATGGGGAGTCCTCGACGCCAAATTGCTGTTAATTCTGTTATGTACACACATGCCTTACGTGCGCCACACCGCCATCCCACTACTCACTGCAATTACCATTACCATTCCGATTAAAATTATTACGTACACATCCACGAATTAAGAGCAGATTTTTTTAGCAAATGACGGCAGAGCACTTACGATTAAAACTATTGTACAGCCATGCATCCCGAATTAAGAGAAGAAGAAGACAGACGTTTTTTTTAAAGAAAGGCCAAAAAACAACTTCAAATAAATCCGCGGTTTTCCACTTACCAATGGTCCAGTAATTCCCCTTTCGCTCCCCACCCCCTTCTCTGGGGACTTTAACGAAGCACTCATTGAGACTCAAATTGTGTCGGATGCTGTTCTGCCAACCTTTTTTATTCCCATTTTCATAGAATGGGAATTGGCGGGTAATGTAGCTGTAGATTTCGGAGAGGGTTGCTCTCTCCGAAGGACTCTCTTTGATCGCCATTGTAATCAGGGCCACGTAGGAGTAGGGTGGCTTGGAATTTGGATCCGTCGCCTCAACCGTGTGGACCGTGTCATTTGGTCCCAGTGGGGAAGACCCAGAGTGACGAACCTTGGTCACATGACCTCCACTGTTACTCAGACGACTCACTGTCGTCCCCGTGCTGGATGAGTTCGGAGCAGGACCGGAAATGGCGGGATCCTCTCGTTTTCTTTTGTTGGACTCCGCGACGTACCCACGCCCTTGACTTTGGTCACCTAAAATTCCATTCGATGATTAAAATTTTGTTAGTGGGATTCAAAAGTTAGAAGTTTAAAAATAAATTTTTAAGAGTTTCCCGCCACGGACCCGACTGCTGAGATTGGTGGACCTGAGACCCTTGGTCCTGATTTTGAGGCGGCGCCAGAAAATGATGACCTTGGCTAAGATTCTGACCCTCCGCCGCGTCTGCAGGCATGACTGCATTGGTCATGGCCATGGACACAATGTCCAAAGCTGAACCATGTCTGACCCCTGTCCCCTCCAACCCATTCTTGATGGCCGCGTATGCTTTACTGGAACTCAACCCGAAGGTCAAGACGGATTTTTGGATTGACGGGTTCAAATAGCCGCCATTTCCATTTCCGTTTCCCGTCCCTGCTGGAATGTTCATATCAATATCTACTCCCGCCAAATTACCGTCCTGCGGCGGGCCGCCTCCGAGCTGCTCAGAATGATGCCCTGCTTCTCCATGCTCCAAATTCCCAGTCATAAAATTTCCCTGATGAAGAGGATGATTGGATGAGAGGAAATGCGGAGAAGGGCCAGAATATCCACCGATTTGACCTCTTGACCCCATGTCCGAAGCCTTCATGACAATTGGTCCCCCTCCGTATCGTCCTTCATCATTTTTGACATGTGACCCCAAAACGGACATCCTATCCGTCAGAAGATGCGGGTAATTGAGAAGGAGGTCCTGGTGGAATGGATGATGGTGCGGGTTTGGCGGGAAATGTGACGCATGGATCGGCTGGGGGTGGTGTTGGTGTGCCATGTTATGAATAGGATGAACAAATTGAATCGGCGGTGGTGGTGGGCTGTTGTAATCTGCTTCCGGTGTTTTCATTCGCGGGAAATACACCGGTTTGAAGTAACTACCATTCCCGCCGAGGATTTGTCCATTGTTGTTGTTGAGCTCTAGATTGGCGGGTGAAGTTGAGGAAGAAGAGTCTCCCGCGACACTGGAAGGAGAAAGGTACGGGTAGTGACCGTGACCCCCTGACCTCATTCCAGGGGAAGTTGAACCATCCAAACGCATGTTGTGGCCGTTCACAGATGCGAATACCCCTCCCATTCCTTTTGGAGGCGAGTCATCCGGGGCTCGAATAATGACCTCAACTTGATTTGCCATGAGGGCATTTTGATGACTTTCGTCTTCCAAAAGATCGTCTTCCTCGACACCGGACAAATTATCTTTTGGATGACCGGTCTCCATGTCCAATTCAACGGACGAGTCATTGTCACAGTCTTGGTGGTCACCGGCGTCGGGTTGAATGGAGTGGTGGCTATTGGAGATGGGAATTGACCCTTCGTCGGATTCTTCATCAGGGGTCACGCTTCCAGAGCTACGTTGACCTCCATTCAGTTCATCACAATTGCTCTCTGCGCCGCCGCTCGCGCTATTACCGGCTGCATCCCAGTGTTGGAATATTCCCACATCTGTGTAAGAAATGGGAACATTTTAGAAAACCTGTGAAAGCTTACATGAGAGTTAAAATGCATGCAATTTTAATGTCATATTATTAATAACTAGCGAAATGAATATGAATAGATTTTGAAGAACTAAGGAATTCAAATGCAAGTAAAAAATTATTTTAAGCTGGCAAAATTTTTATATTTATGAAGAAAAAAATATTTTGGAAATTAAGGCATTACATTTTACAAATGGTAAGAGTGCCGGCTGTGATGATTTCTGCATTTAAGGTGTATTTAAAATAGTATATTTAAAGATGACCCATTAGCATTTGCTTTGTTCCATTGCAAAATTGTGTGATAGCCTCATTGTTTTATTGTTGCATGGTATTGTAATGGCTAGTAATAATCGGCTTGAAGCTATGTATTAATTGAGCAATCCTTGAAATCCTATAACTTAACCCAGCGGCAACCCATCTCCACATTTTGTGCTTGCAATTGTGCATTTACGTACGTAGTGCACCCCTTGTTGTGTCATATCAAATTACAAAACTTCGTTTCGTTTTGAGTTCAGGTCAAACGTAGATGCAAAGCTTGGGGGCAACGGAACGGGTTAATAAACCCATTGTCAATCAAATGAAGGAATTCACATAGATTGCCAATTAAAGTGAGTCATATCAATATCAGATGTCCTACTAATCTCAAAATGTGTCTTAAATCGCTCTTCAACCCATCCTTATTTGTTGTAGTTACATATGTACATTCATTGCAATATTTAAATTTGTATTGCATTCAGAATGCCGAAAATGCAAGAGATATTTGAGAATGCCATTTAGTGTAGAGAAAGGAAATTGTGAAGAAAGTTAAGGAAAGGAGGTAAAATATGGACAGCGCAGACTCGGGATTGGATAATAAAAAAGTGAATGCAAGAGATCCAACAGGTGTGGAGGGGCCGAGAGGAGTCGGGATTGGATCTTCGAATTCTTCCATCTCAAAAAGGTGGGGTCTGGCTGTGTCTTTCCCCCTTTTTTTTTCTCCCTACTGGAAAGTGGTCTCCAATTACATTGTTAAGTGGGGACTCCAAGGAAATGGAATCCCCCTTCGGTCCCTCCTTATGTAATCCAGAAGTGGAGTATCATTTTCAAAGGGAAAAAACTACTACAGCTTCTGTTCCTTTCCCATCCAAAAAGTATTACTTAATGTTGTGAAGGCTAATGTGGAGAAGACGCTTAGGGTGCACCTACGGGACATCAATCAGCCCCTCCAACACCCACACTGACATTGACTCAAAAAGACTTTTAAGGCCAATCACGACCCGAATTCCCTTTCTCAATCCCACAACTCATCCGGGAAATTCAGGGAGTCCGGAGACTAAAGATATGACGCCACAATATTCTTATTTTCCTTTATGTCATACCATGCCGTAAAAGATAAGGGGTAATGTGAGAATTAACTTTAAAGACACGCCGTGGCGTGGTAAATATTTTAACAAACTGTATATTTGTAATTGTTTGGAAATTTAAGAAATGAATCATCTAGATAAAAAGAGTAGGGACGCAATTACATTTGTATTAACATTTGGATTTGCTTGTTATCAATAGCTTTTGGTCGTCTGAGAGCAGTGATGATTAATTTGTGCGTATCGTACGTGGTTTTCTTAGACTTTTTCAATTTCCGTGGGATTAACTTCAATTCCTTTGTTTATTCGACTGGGCCTGGTCCTTTGGTGGGAAGATACGTGCATGGGTTTTTGTACTGGACAATGAATGTCAATTGGGTTACGCGTGTGTGTTTATTCTGCCAAAATATGAAGCGCTAATTGTTTGGGATTTGATACGGTAGATGTTGAGGCCATTGGAAGGCAAGATACGTATGTACGTTGTACGTACATACGCTTAAAGAATTGGTGTGATGACATGAGTATTTTCCACGAAGAGTTAGTTTAAAAGGAAAAGAAGGGGACAGAATATTATTGTTTTGGTGATTGAACCCTACAAGAAAAGCAGAGCTACTACGGACTTAAAGTCCAATGCAACCAAATTTCTTATCACTTCAAACGGTCAAATTATCGTCGGTATCATATTTCGCGACAAAATATTAGAACTCTCAAACAAATTACACGCGACATGCCAAATTATGAGTCAACTTAACCATGCACCGCCATCATGATGCCCTACTTTCACACCGCGTTTATACACATCTTTAAGAACCAATGCTAGTTTCTGATAAGAGTAATACACCCTATTGATTTTGATTAATCGCTTGAAAAGGAAGATAAATAATAAAGTAATAAATTGCACTAAAGGCGTTGTGCTGGAAAACCGAATGTATTTTNAAAGTAATAAATTGCACTAAAGGCGTTGTGCTGGAAAACCGAATGTATTTTATGTGTTAAAAATGTATGCTACAAAATTGTATGCGTTTATGCTTAAAAATTATATTGCAATAATGCATTATAATTATTATATGCACGGCAATCTACCATAGCACCTGTGCTGTGCCACCTGTGCTGTATGCTGAATGCAGATATGAGAGTGAGTGATGAAATATGCAGAATTTTATCAAAAATGAACTTACCTGCTCCATTAGCGCCAGACGCCATATTTCCCAAAGACGTGACCAAAGGGCTTCGACCCACAGCGCTAATTGTCACATGATCGTGGTCGGAGGTCAAATCTCCTAGTCCGTGACCTCCACGCCCCGCATTGGAATGAATTGAATGCCCAAAATCCCCCGCATAATCAATTTTGAGTTTTCGAAGCTGACTCACCGGAGTTGAAGATGAAGATACGATGTGCTCCATGTTATCCTGGAAAATAAGTAAATAAGACTTATTGATAGCAGGTACAAAGTATCGGATTTAACTGTAACTTAATTAAATTGGGAATATTGAATATATTTACTCAAGAAGAATGCTATGATTTCGTGAAGGTAGTTATTATGAAGACCACAAACGTGTTGGGAACGGAAATGTCGATAGTGTTAATTAAAGGAATGTTTGTTTGCGAATGACGAAGCTGGTTGACTGCTCTGTCCGTCCACGGACCGATTCAGCTGGCAAGAGACACTTTTACTCACCGAAGTATGGATCAAGGAATGTTGGCGATGGGCCAGGGCCAATACACTGCTGTCTTGGGATGACATTTACTCGGTGGCACCGATCAACAACTAAATTTGTCAAAATTTAATTGCCCATTCGTCTCACCGTTTTCATCCTTTGGAGGGACCGGTGAATCCAGGCCAGGCTTGGTCAACTTGATTCCTTCACCCCCTGTAATAAAGTACGCCGGTTAATTTTCATGGCGCGTCGTCGTATGGTCGTGCTAAACCGGAAATCGGACACAAATTGAAATCAGATCAAGTACTTCTTGGAAAATGATGATATAATTTGAATTTGTAGACTGCATTTCCTTGTCGTGTTCCAAAAATTTGTCCGTGTGTACATAATGCTGGGCTGGGCGCGCGTCTTGATCGACCATTGACCCAGAAAAAAAAACTCAAACGTAATTGTTTGTACTCAATTGTGTCATTAAGTGGTGACAATGTGGACAAATGTTGTTCAGATTTCTTTATAGGCACCCATGCTTCCGATGGGTATTTGCCTCATTTCTGTTCCATTATGAAATTTTACAAAGTTCAAACATGTGGTCATTTAATTATGCACAGAAATGCCATGGCTGAGCAGCGGTTGACAGGGCTTTCAATTTTAATAAAGCAGTCAGTGAATGGTTGTCTCAAGAAACGATCTTAGCGAACGGGATCCCCACGCGACTGTCAAGTTCGAAGATTTTTTCCAAATATTTCCATGTCAGCACAAATGCATGAGTAACTTGCAATGCAATTCAAATGCCTTGTAAAGGTATGTGTACAATTGAATGAAACATTGCTAAATACAAATGCATATGCCACCGTGGTCCAAAATTTGATGAAAGTGCTATGCTTCTGTCAAACGTGTCAAGTAACATTGCATTTGACATTCACCGCGCGCTCGCGTTTGGGTCTAAAATAAACACAAATAAATATTCAAAATAAGCTCTTACCACTACAATTTACACGCAAACGCTGGACGTCACCTGGATTGGATCACTATTTTGTATACGATGGATTTGGTGGAATGATTTGTTGGTTCTCAATTAATTAACTCTCAATCAAAACACATCAATAGTTATGCATCCAATAAACTGTTCGAGCTTCTAAGAATTTTATGATTGTTCATAAAATAGGATTGCAAAATCTGTAAATGTACTGTGTACTACTACACCTCACTACCACTGCACGTTAAGATTAATGTCGTAAGCACATTGATGTAAAACACTGGTCAACCAAATTCAACTTCTGGAAATTTATGATTGTCAATGGGCTTCAAACTAAAAGGAGACGTTTGTTGAGGAAATGGTTTACTTGCAATCGAAGATTTGAAAGGAAGTAGCGTTGACTTTTGTAAGTGCGAGTCTTGTTCTGAAGATGTGAATGAGATTTGATCTAAAGATGTAGGTTCGGAAAGGATGGAGGAGTGGATGTTTAGTGAGGCGGGTGAAGATCGGGGAGGTTCTTCTTCTAATGGGACAATTCCATGCTGTCGCTGAGGAGGATCCTAAACTCTGGATCCCAATCAACCCGCAATTCCAACACATGAGGTTTCATCGGGGGAACACGGTCGCCTTTTGTTGTCCCGGATCTGGAGGCGGGCACTACTACCACCGGGTAGTCAAAATATAAAAAAACGGCACGCCTTTAATCCCACCCGACGCAAGGCAACGGAAGAGGATCCAAATAACGTCTGAACGAGCTCCTCTTCGAGCACGATTTTTGTTTGCAATTTCGAATGCAATACTAAAACATTTGTTCCGTTCGAATAAAGGATATGATGTTTGGCTGATGGTGTACGGTAGTACTTACTATCTAGTGTACTCACATTAAAATTACTTGATGTACTAAATGTTCGGGTGTCTGATTTTGATCTTTGAAATGTCACACTCGATCAAACACAGCGCCTACGACTTGCACATTTCTAAGATTTTTGCACGTGCGCGAATTGATTACATAGCAAATGTCTGCTGGAATGATAGAAACCGTCACCTCAGCTGGTCAAAGTGAAATGTCGGCATTACCTGAATTAAAAAAGCGAGACATAATGAATCAGAGAGATATGATTTAGACTTCTGCAGGAGTGTCTTGTAATTTTTCTGCGTTCCGTTATTTAAATCTAAATATGTTTTTTCACATTCATTTGTTATTTGACTGCAAGTGCACTGAACTTCAGACTCTAATTCATAAAGCAAATTTGATTATAGAAACTTTTATTCAAATCAGGATGTCAGGATCTCATTACATATTCCTACTGTATAGAAATCCATCTTGTGGCCTCATCAAATTATATTTTTATAAAACTTCAAGTAAACATGTAATAAAAACTAAGTGTTATAAACAACACAAATTAGAGTCGTCACTCAGACCAGATTCATTTTCCTATCCTCTCTCGGCTTTTTTGTATCTATGAATATTGAATTCTGGCAAATTTATATCCCCAGTGTATCTGATACTTTTGATTGTAAGATTGATAAATATTGCAAAATCAAGTAAAAATGAATTGCGATTACTAGACGAAGCAATTCTGAATCTTAGAGATTACGGGAGCAAAGAATTGGCAGAGAAAGGAATGATTGAAGGAAGGGTTTTAGGACTGAGTTGAAAAAATATTTTCATTTCTAAGTAGAAACACACTTTTAAGTTGATTTTGAAATAGCATCACTCCAACCCCAACCCATGGCCTACCCTTGTTATGCTAATGTTTCTTGAACAACTCCTAACAAAAATCCAACACAAATAACCATCCTATGTCATGTAGTGGGCGAAGGCCAAAAGCACCGCACGCTCAGTAGAATGTCGCATCCGCATGGCACTTGAGGACGGCCCCAACATTATTTTCACAATAAATTCCATTATTTTGACATTCGGACTTACATATATTTTTCGGAAGCCCATAATGCATCTGTTGCTCTCTTCGTTTAGTGGATCCCCTTCGACTACATGACATGGATGGCAATGTAATTGCGTATGCAAGAATCAGTAGAGGTGAGCTAAGAAAATCGCACGTAGCATTTTCCTCAACTCAACCTTAACACCATTCACATAAGAAACTGGATTTTCTCTCTGTTGCTGAAAAATGTGTTTTTGCAAAAAGGAAATAAGAAAATCTGATCGGTTTTTACATTCACATTGTTGAGAAGGAAGATTGATTCCAGCTCCAGCATCCGGTGATCCGGTCGTATACTCTTCTACTATTCGTTATTCGGTTTGATTTTGCAGAAACACATCACCCATGCTATGTTATTGCATTAAAGTATCGCACAGCACAATACAGATTATACATGTAAGATGCGTGCTGGTTTATAAAGTTTCGCCAAGATAATTGGTTTGAAAAGGAAAGACAAAAACAACGCCCTAGTCGAAGTCACCGGTTGTATGATATGACATTTGCAGAAAAGCATCATTCAAACTGCCATGCGAATCTTGCAACAGATTATCGCGACATAGATATAAAACACAATTTCATATTGACAAACTGAACGGTCACACAATTTAAAGGTTTCTTCTCACATTTGAAAGCCGGTTACTTATTTATTAACTCGGATGATAGGAACCAGGAATAGTCACACTGCTGATGAAACAGTTTAATGTGTATTGAAATTTGATCTAGAAAAGACGAAAACGCAAAATTCCATCCATCTGACCTTATTACGGGACCTGACATTGCTTGCGTTATGTTTTTTTAAACATCATAGCAGATGTAATTCCGCTTGTTTCTTTTGGACTAGTAGTTTGAACTTGTACATATGGAAAACAAGTTAATTCCTAATTTGGAAGATTATATAGTGTGCATATCTTATTGAGGGGTCTGAATCTAGCTACTTTAACTTCTCCGAAAACACCATATTAGATTAGTCAGACAGTCTTGTTTGAAATATTTTGCACATGTTGAACACAAGTATTTTCCATCTACATTTTTCCAGCATTTTAGATTACTTTCCTTGGGCCGTGGTATTCACTCCATTTAATCGTATTCAATTAATGATATGGGTAATATTGCCGTTTAGTATTCATCTATACTTGTACTTTTAGACATGTCCCCAAAACCATAAGTTGTGCATTGTTAAGTTGTATCACGCCTCGAGATGCTGCTTCAGTGAGTTGCGCATTCAAACTATCATCACAATGAATAATACTTATTGCATTAGTCCATATTAGTCCCCTATTAGTCCAATACTGATTGATTATTTGTAACTAATGCCTGTAAATTGAAACAATGAAATTGTAGTCTACTCATTCTGAATAATTCTGTATTTTCTAATTTTGTGGTCTGAAGAACTTTCCAGATGCGAAAAAGCTAACTAATAAAATTCAATTAATTTTAACCAAAATGTCCTCTAAGGCTGTCAATCAAAGCCAGTATTTATTAATTTCCCTGAGAACCCAAGATTTTTGCTGCAATAAAAGTTCATATTCTAACGATTTTATTAAAATTCAGTAATTACATAGGCAAAATTGGCACACAAAGTTTCGTATTCGTATCTGGTCAAGCCAAGATGATTGTTTATTGAAACTTCCCTGTAAAAAATTATAAAGTCAATATAGTAAACTATAAATATCATTAATCATACACATGCACTGAAGAGTACAGCAACTAGCAACAAAAAGTAATGGGTTGAATTGTTGATTCTTTAGCTCAACGAGCCCGGTCTGCATTAAACTAAACACCACGCCACTGTATAGTTGATGAAGCCTAAATGTTTGGCACACCTGGATAGGATACAGGAATGTTTAAGCCTATTTCTATTCCTTTTTCCTATTTCTATTGACTTCTATGAAAAATAGTTAAGCTATTTCTTCTTGTGCCCTGTTGTTAAATGATAGATTCATTAAGCTGGCAACATCGAGAAGGATGCACATCCCAATTGTAGTCCCAGGAAGATCTTTTCTTGATTTCCTTCGAACAAAGACGCCCGTGAACCACCAAATTGTTGTAGCGTTCTGTCATTTGAACTAGGGTTAACTTGTGTTGTACCAGATACTTATTGCTGCAGCCGCGGGAGTCATATTGTGTATCGAACCGTACGTCATGCCTGGAATTTCACGACGGTTTAAAATAAAGGAAAACCATAACTATACAATGGACATCATATTATTGAACTATTAGTGAATACAGTATGTGTCTAACAAATTGGAAGTGAAAATACAATACAAGTACTAGTAGTATTCAAAGAAACTTGCCTTCGCGTTGGCCCAAGGACTGACAGCCATGTTCCAACGGCAACATCCTAAAGTTGAAAATCAAAATACTGATTGACATTGAAGTTTTACAAAGCACCATTAATCAAACTAATAACATACCTCATTCTTGAACTTCTTCAAATTCTTCAAATTTCGATTAATAAAATCCACACAAGCTTTGTTCATGACATACCCACCGCCAAGAGCATACGGAATGTAGTAATCGCACAAATTATAATCCGATTCCTTCCATTTCCCCCTTCTTAAAACCGGAGCACGACCATCAAAAAATCCCCATTGATAACACTGGTGACTTGACGGATCCCGACCCCTAGCCAATTCCCTTTGCCTCTCTTCCAGCTCTTGTGCAATTTCATCAATTCTAACAAAAGAGTCGTCGTCACACTTGAGGACGTAGTGGGAAGGATACGAAGTTGCCAGTGAGCGGAGTGCGTGACCAACTTTTGTCGTCAAATTCTCAAAAGAGTCTACAAGATCAGGCAGAAATAACATATCTTCATTCAGTTCTTGCTCAGCAGTCAATTTGGACATCATTTTCTCTTGAAGCCCACTGGTTCCCACAATAAAGAAATGTCTTATGGACGGTGATGACGAGGAAGCAACGGATGGATTCAATTTGAGCCAAGTATTCCGCAGAGTATCACGCACTTTAAAATTCCGAGGTGCAGTTAGGATAAGCAGTGACAGTAATAGGTAATCTTCCATGGAATGGCTTCTAAGGAATAGTCCGGTAGTGTCACCTTTTAAATCCTGGTCACGGACATGATGTAAGGTTAATAAGCAACCTACGCAAATCCCACCAATGACACAAACCAAGGAACCAACTGTTAGACGTGGCATGAAACGTCTTCGGGGGAAGAGAAGATCACGCATTTCGGGTCAGGTCACAGATCTATAAATGACAATAACAGTTATAAAAAAATGTCAACTCTCGCCGGCTTTTGAAGTTGATACTATAGAGCACATTGATTAATCAAAAGGAAAATTACATTTCAAATGGAAACCGGCTTCTGTGAGGGCGTACTTATATGGATCTAGAGCTGTGTCTCCAATTCCATGGAGTGATTTCCGGTTTCCGGTCATCTGCGATAAGGAATTGTAGATTGAGTTGACATCCAGAATAAATGTGCAGTTCTGCTGTGCTCTCCTCGCACCTGTCAAACCTATTTAAAAAAAGTAAACTCATATTATAGCATGTTTCATTTTTTAGATCAATATTGAAGGTCAACGTGAAATAAAAATTAGATAATTACCGGTCTCTTGTGAATTGGATCACAATTCATTGCTGTCTCTTTCTTCTCTTTTGAATCCTTCAAATGTGTTGGCGGGGATTTGAAGAGTTGGATATTGCCCCTCGGAGTTGGAGTACGTAACGTAACGTAAATCGGACATCCCATTTTAAGTTAGAACAAGTTTGGTTTTTGGCATTCAGAACTTAAAATAGGGAAAACGGGACTTTTTTTGTCCGATTTACCATGTAACATTATAACTTAATGCAGGAAATCATCTTAGTTGTGAGAGTTAGGTTCACAAGATGTTATTGTTGTCGTTCTCATTTTGTAGTTTATAAAATGCAGTATTAAATATGTTCTGATGGTAATATAAATAGGTAAT
This sequence comes from Orthonychiurus folsomi, assembly GCA_036851895.1. NCBI lineage: Eukaryota > Metazoa > Arthropoda > Collembola > Poduromorpha > Onychiuridae > Orthonychiurus > Orthonychiurus folsomi. The sequence goes on from JAAXYW010000183.1 coordinate 37,900, forward strand.
GCAAATCAGACATGGCAAGGAATGCCAGTATCAAGTAATTTAATATCCGGTGTTAATTAACCGCTTGTCCAAAAATAAATTGAGGAATAAGTCACCCGTCGTACAGGGCTAATCTCATTTATTTCACATGCCAATCAATTAAGATTACTTGAGTGCAGTGAGCTAACTAGGAAAGCATTCGAATTTAGCCGTGTGACGTGTGCAGCACATTAGCAAAGCTCCACTAAATCCGGTCTGAAACAATGCAATGCCATTTGAAATTTTATGTTTGTGCAGTAAACGACTGATGAGTTGTTGGAGTTGTATACAAAATCTTTTTAATTAAGCATTACATTCAGGGTTAGTTGCTAGTAGGGTCTGGTCTATTATGCCATAAGGTTAATACTGCTTTGGTTAGTCCTCTAACAAGATAAACTCCGCCGCGTCGTAGAAATAGTGGGTTTATTATTATTATCTGGACTAGAAGAATACACAATACTTCGCTTCGTATTGTATCGCATCCCATACTTGCATGTTCAGTTATAAATAAATGGTTTAGTTTGCAGACAACACGGGCATATATTTACAATGGATTGTGTGCTTTCAAGGGAAGAAGGCTGCTCTGGGTTGAAGCGTAGAGACGCAGGAGGCCAAAAAACTTTGAATTGGATGCGGATAAGGGTAAACAGAACAGGAGTTTTGTATTTTGTATACATTCACAGGCGCGGGTGGTAAACTCCAAAAGCGAGGGTCAAATTTATAATTCATTCCTCGCCTGATAAGTGTGAGAAGATTGATTTGAGAACTAGTTTTTTCCATGGTATTATATAATTCACATCATGTTACCTACAAAAACGGGCGCTCTTGGCATTTCCGCCGACGGGTTCATGTCAGTTAATTTGTTGTGTTGTGAGTGGAACAGTAATATTTGTGTGGTTGTTATAGGCGGGAAGACTTCTGATGTTCATAATGCTAGTAGTTTAGAACAATAAACAACAAACAACTGAATTAAATTTCTACGTCTAAAGAGCATTTGTGTTGATTAATTGGTGGGGGAGTTGACGAAGACGGATTTCATGTGCGGGGATTATTTAATCCTGGAATTTGCGTGCTGGAGGACAATATGCAACGAGATGTGTATTCGGTTACTAAATCCATGTTTTGTCCCCTTGGGGATGGACCTGCTAATGCATTGGCTTTGTCTAAAGATAATACTCATGTCGTCGTGGCTGGAAGAAATGGTATTTTAATTATTGTTTACAAATGACAAATGCAAAATAGTCCGCCACATGGCTGATCAACTTTAACGTTGACATTTTTTTAGTTTTCAAAATTCTTGCAATCGATGAGGATGCTTTTGTGGAGAAAGTTAATCTTCGTGTTGGAAAAAACTTGAATTTGAATTACTCTTGCAATGATGTAGCATGGAGTCACTTGGATGAAGATTTAATTGCAACAGGAGCAACCAATGGGGCTGTTGTTCTTTGGAATCTGTCCAAGACTACGAGGGCAAAGCAGGATCATGTATTCGCAGATCATCAAAGGACAGTTCATAAGGTAGACCGAAAGGCAACACCACATTATTGTAGTAATATAAGCTAGCCAAGTTGAAACTTGGAACGCAACTGAGTAGAATAGATATTGCTGTTTGGGTTTAACAAGAATATTGTTTACATTTTACACGTGTAAGAAACAAATATTAAATTTCTGAATTAAATGGGGGTAACCAACTAGGTTGTTTTCCATCCGACTGATCCAAGCATGCTTCTCTCAGGGAGTCAAGATGGAACTGTCAAATGTTTCGATCTCAGAACCAGTGAAGCTAAATTAACATTCAAAAGGTTTGATTTTTATTTTTGAAAGTTCTGCATTCATATAACATTGGGAAGTGGGCTAAACACCAGAATACATATGATGGTTTTCCTCACCAATGCTTAAGGTCAAGGTGGGAATGTTAGCTAACAATCCTATCCAAGACGGCCGTGTTCGCCCACTTTACCAACTACAGTCGAGGCTCGTTATTAGGGACTATTTGGTACCCAAAAAATTCGTCCCTATTAGTGAGAAGTCTCTATCAGAGGATGGCCAAATACATATGATAGAATGGCATGGAAGTAATTCCGTTATTTCCAAGCCGTCCCTCTTAGAGAGATAATCCCTATTAGAGGGGTACCTATTATCGAGCCTCGACTATATTAGATTACCTGCTTGGAACACATTCTCTAAATTGTGGATGAAATGACTTCAACTTGTTTATCTCTTTTGACAAAAGCAACTCGGAGAGCGTTCGAGATGTCCAATTTGTTCCGAAGAATTCCTTTTCTTTCACTTCGGTGAGTGAAAATGGATCAGTGCAATTGTGGGACGTTCGCAAAGGTGGAGAGAGACCGTTTCTCACATTTTCTGCACATTCTGGGCCTGTGTTTAGTAAGAGCCATCATTTTTCACTATAAAATTAGTATACTATGATTAAACAATATTTAATTAATGTACCTTTGCTTCTTAATCAACAGCTTGCGATTGGCATCCAGAATCACCATCAGTCTTGGCTACCGGAGGCAGAGATCGTGCTATCAAAGTTTGGACAGTAACAAAGTAAGATGCAAAAAAGGACTATTATATTTTACAGCTTTTTTAGCTTTATAATTTGTTAGAGTAATTTTTGAATCAGTCAATATCAATTAATCTCACCGTAGCCTGTTGTGATTTGCTTGTATTAGTATCGCCGTTTTGGAGCATTCCATTCAAACCGTGGCGTCCGTTGGTAGGATAAAGTGGCGACCACAAAGAAAAAATCATATTGGAAGTACATCTCTTGTCGTAGACGCTTCCGTCTGTGTTTGGGATGTTCGTCGTCCATTTGTTCCATTTGCTGCATTTGAAAAACACAAGTATGTTAATTTATTGACTTGCATTACTGTGAATAGATGTAACCCGGGAGCCCATTCACGCGACAATAACTTAAGGCCCGATGTGCTTGACATTGTCTTGCGAGGCATCCCCTATAATTTGAATAATAAATATAATGATAAGCTCGCTCAGCACTTTAAGTTCTGAAGCTATCGCTCTAGTTCTAGTTAAACACTTGAGTGCAAAGACAAAAAAAATTGACCCGGTATTTCAGTTAAATGTGAATGTGCACGCATAGGTCATAAAAATGGTAAAGCAGAAATGGCAAGAAGAATAACTTTAAGTTCCTCCTTTAGTGTATAGAAAACATTAACTCAGGGATTATCCAATTTTTGAACAATAGTAAAGCACAAAGCAGTATCTGTTACGGTTTGTTGCTTGTTAAAACTTTAAGGTCTTTAGAAGATTTGGAAGGGTAAGAGTCCAGTGCAGTCTTCACCTAAACGGCAGTCTCCTACTGCACTCAGATTTCCTCATGTAATATAACCCTGAACTTTTATGAATCATAAATCACGCAACTTAACGCGTTTATCAAAACAGAGCACACGTAAAAGGTGCTTCGACTCGCTGTAATTCAGCAGAGTCAGCGAAATGCAATGCGGAAATGGGGATACCATAACCGTAAGAAATTGATGTTTATCCAAATGTCTTACTATTTTACTATTTGTCCGAATATTTAGGAAGCATTCTAAAGAAAGCACAATAGTTATTGCCTTACCTTGTTAACGTGTACTTGTGTGCAAAAGGGCATGTAGGATTTAGTCCACGACTACCTAGATTCCTTCCTTGTTGCATTCAAATCTTTACCCCGGGATCGTTCACTTTCCATTTGTGTCGGTTGAATTAGAAATACGTTCGACTCACGTTACGTATTCCAGAGCTCACAGATAGCCGGCAAGGTGAGACTTGCACAGACAACAGGAATTGAAATTTGAGAATACTGCCCTTGGATAACCTTGACCGTCTTACATTGTTAGGAGTTTATAGGTAGTTTATTTCTTATTTGTTTCCGCTAAAGTTTAAGAGTTAGCTTTCCTTTTTGACTGTTTATTACAACCTTGACCGTCTTACATTGTTAGGAGTGTATAGTTTATTTCTTATTTGTTTCCGCCAAAGTTCAAGAGTTAGTTTTCCTTTTTGACTGTTTATTACACATAATTTGACGGTCGCTAGTTTAGAAAAATGGAATTGCCTAGATCGCCCGGCATTAGTTATTTTAAAGTTTCACCGGAAGTTATGGATCGGGCAGAGAGAAAGAATGCAGCTGAAACTGAAACTGATGGGAACGGGAAAGACATTAAAACTTCAGCAGCAAGAAAGCTTAATCTAGATAGTACAGGGGCAGAGGGGAAATCCATTGAAGCGGGAGAGGTAAGGAACAATTTTTAATTTATTCCATTTTAATTTTTCAAGGGACGTTGCAACCGGGATTGCATGGAAGAATAGTCCACATATTTTTCTCTCCACGTCGAAGGTATTCACTTTGTCTGCTTTGATTTGGCACGACATTATTTTATAACCAGTCACATATCAATCATGAGTAATAGCTGTAGCTTGCTAACTACAACTAGCTCTATTGTTTAGTTCCTCAAGGTTGTAAATTAAGTAATTTAAATTTTTTTTTAGGATTGCACACTGTGGCAAAATTTATTTCGAGATGCTTCTAGACCAGCATCAAAGGCAATTCCTCAGGCTCTGGCGTTGAATATGAGAAAAGGTGAAATTGCACAGGCTGTAACTGTTCAAACTTTGGAGAATTCGGGACACCCAAAGTAAATATTTTCATTTGCATTTTTTATCCAAATTTTACCGGCATGGAATATCTTGCATGACATTATAGCTAGGTTATGAGAATATTTTGGGAGGAGATTTAGAAAGTTTTATTTTAACTGGTTGCGTGCCCCCGCAAATCCATCAAATGGTTAAAACGCCTCACTTGGTTAAAACTAAGTGAGAAAGAAAGTCCAGGTTATGAGACAAAATTTGTACCTGTGCAAGATATTCCATGTATTAAATATACTTATTTATATCTTTTGTACGACTAGTTAACTACAATCACCAAAAAATGCAATCATTACAGTCGATTTTTGCTATATTTCCAGAAGAGCAGCTTCACTGGATGAGAACTTTCATCTTGCTCAAAGTAAATTGTTTGTATTTGAGACAAATATAATCAAGGACCCCTTCCGCGTGGAGTGTGCAGAAAAGTAATTCCAGATTGGTTTTAATGTACTGGTGGAAGTTTAAATTTTTGTATTTGTGTTGTAGAGCTTCTTAAGAGGGCTAATAAACATGTAATTGTTTATTGTTGTGCATTGACTTGATAACTGAGTTATGTAATTTAGGTATATTTTGAATGGCAAGAGCGCTGTCGAAATGTGCGAGAAGAATGCTGAAGTTGCTAAGCAGTACAACTTGCATCAGGTTAATATTCTTCTGGCTAAAATGTTGGCTATGCAAATGCTGATCTGATGACTAATTGCCATTATTGTTTTCTAGGCTGCTCTGGTGTGGGAAATCTCCAAACTTTACTGCCAAATCCTTACACAGGGATCGCCTGAGCCAGTAAAAAGTAGCGATCCAGTGATGACAACTCCACCCAAGGATGATCACGAAGATACACACCTTTCCGATGAAGATGTCAATAACAATTCAAGCTCGGAGACCGAAAAGCAGGACTTACTTGCTGAAATTGCTTCTGGACTGCACATGAATCAAAATCTTTTCATGCCGCCATCTCATTCTTACGAATTCAACTATGATGTGCAACAGGTAATGCTGCATGTTGCGACGATAATTTATTGCCAAGCGATTATTTTAGTTTCGCCCCTATAAATTCGCTGTTTGGCTCAGTTCAAACTTTCAAAGTTATGCTGCTAATTATTATTTGGTGCTACGTCATCTTTAGCATTTAGTTATCCCTGCCAATTATTTCAAGTAACAATTACTTGTTCTAGCCTTTGGCGCTCAAGAAAGATTATTAAAATTACAACAAAATCTAACATGATAAACAGAATTGATAGAACCGAATATAACAATACATTTACAATAAATAATACAATTTTATTTTGAATATACATTTTGCTCCTTTGCAAGTTTTTAAACATGTTTCATGTTCCAATATAGCAACTGTTCACTTAATATTTGATTGGAAATTTTACTGAATTTCGCTTCTTACTTCAACAGGACTGGCAGGTTTTACCAGCCGAAGCCTTTCAGCCTCGACATGAGATTCGCGAAGGATCGTCTCCACCAATGCATATGGAAGATTGTTCTCCCCGGGATTTGGATGAACCTGTGGAAACAGTTGCAATTGAAAATCGAACCAGCCGACTCAGGATTTTGAAAATTGACCAGTTCCTGAATTTGATTTTGCTGTTCCACTTGTTAAACCTCTTCACTATCACACGCAAACAAGGGTAATTTAGATAACATCTACTATTGACATCTATGATTGGGAATTTTTACACAAAGTAATACATCCTTATTTTATTTAAACTCGCTTGTCGAACTTAAATGTATCATTACAAATCTTCGATTTCAAGGTGCCAGAAAGCCATATTACGCGATGCAGCATTTGCCATGCGGCTGTCACAGGGTTAATTTCGTGGTGGCGGTTATGTTTCTTACTTGGATTCATGGTTTTCCAAGCATGATAAGTGCCCTGTAGGCTGTGGACATTTTTGCAACAATAATTGATATTATTTTAGTTATAAGGCTGAGTAAAATTCCATATACTTACTTGTTGCGTGTTACTTAGAAGTATACTACTAATTAGGTTGAACAAATTGTAGTTGAAATGATATACACGTCTTTAATTTGTTTGCCTCATTTCTGCCAGTAAAGAATTTCCTCGGAGTTCTAATTTGGTTTAGTTGATGTTGATACGTACAAATACTCCGTGTCTTATAGCCCCGGCTGGCTAACCTTTCTGCATCTCTATAAACGCTCTGAACGCGGGGCATTCAACATTTCTGACTGCCGGCACCAAATGTTTGTTATTTGTGAGTTGCTTTTGTATTATATGGGATTTTAGCGAAGCCAACACTCAATTTAGTCAATTCTTACACTTTTAATATTAAATAGTTACACAGGAGTTTGAGTGTTGTTAGTGATATAGTTTTTCGATATGGGTACTTACAAGCCCACTTCCAGAATTGGTTTCTTGAGGCCGGACCTGGATGAAAAAATCGGGTAATTGCTTTTTTTTAATATTAGGATTTGCAAATTTTACGACGAAAACTGACGCTGCAGTTTCAGTGCAGTTGATCAATGATCACACAAATGCTCATACATATCACAGGTCAACAGGTCAGCTCCTAACTTGATAGTTAAACCTGGCTCTATCCCTGGTCCCTGATAATGTGTAATGTGTAGTTCAATTTCACATTTAATTGTGTATTTCATGTTCTCCATCAGTCACAAAAATTATCAAGGCCCACAATGTCAAAAATCCGCAATAAAAAGTCTTCAACTTGATGGCTGGATCCAGAGGCTTCTAACACACAAGCTAAATGATTATTTTTGAAAAGCGTTCTCTGGTTGCAAATGATTAATGTTAACTTTACGTGTGCGGCTAAAAATCCCAAGATCTATATTGTTGTATTTTTATGTGGTTAGTTTTTAGGTCGTCAGTGAATAATTCAGCAATGGTGCTTAAGTAATCTAAAGACAACAGATCGGATGGATTTTTAAGAAAAGCTTAAAACTTAACGGTTTCATTACAAACTAAATCGATTTCAAGACTAACCCTGCTTTGAATTTTTTAAGGTTCGAAGAAGACAAGCCGGACGTGGACCCGATAAATTCGACAACATTTGTGTACAACAAATACATTTCACTTTCACTTATCCAGCAACGTGAACGGCTTCCAATTTTTAAGAACCGGGACCATATCATTCATCTGCTTCAGAAATATCAAACCTTGGTTTTGGTTGGGGAAACTGGCTGCGGGAAGAGTACACAAATTCCACAAGTAAGTAGTTTTTGTTATTACTTGCTGTTAGCTAATGCAAATAAGTTGCCCGCGACGATGAATTATGTCTTTTTACATTATTTCGTTTAATGCTTTCGCTTTCTGTCTAAAATTGCTTGTATTAATTTATACTTAATTTAAGTTCATTTGGGTTTGCCAATATGTTTATGTGTCGCATTTGCCTTTGTCTTAACCCCACATGGCTGGATCGGATCAATTTAAATTTAAATTTAATCCATTTTTATTTTGCGTATTGAAAATGATCTGCTGTAGCCTCTTTTATAATTAGTTCGCTAATTTCTTCTAATCGTACTACGAGACCGTGTTTCTCTTTGAGATGCGGTTTACTGTAAGGTGAGAAAATAAGTACTTTTATTTTCTTTTACTACAGAATATGTACCAGATTTGAAAACAAACATTTCCCAAGTAATTTCAATATATTATTATTGGATCCAACAGAGGTTCACTTAATCTATTCCTCTAACGTGCAACACATGTGCGTGCATGCACATTGTTATTCTACAAAGTATTAAGTATTAAGAACACTGTCTCTACTTATTTTTATGAAATCACTGATATTCCAGTTTCATACATCATTTTTAATTGATTCAATACAGAAAATAACAAACCATAAAGGATGATGCCCATAAAACAACATGTGATAGTGATATCTGGACAATTGTTATACATAAACATACTACCTTAAAATTACTTCTTTTTGGGAAACGAAACTACAGTATTTTTTTTACAATTACTCGCTCTCCTCTCCCCCCTCATTAAGCATTGAAAGCTTTGTTTCCGTTTGAATTGGAGTAGGAGGCCAGCTCAGTTTGAATGATAAACAAAGGAATTGACGCATCCGAAAATACTCACTTTATTCATAACAAAGCTAACCGAGGGTCAATACGAATGGTTAAGCTGTGCAATGTTGAGTTAATAATTAAAATTTTGAGTTGTTAAGTATGATTATGAGTATAACTGTGCTGATGATGATGTGTGCATATATGACGAATCCTCATCCGCTCTCTAAAGTTCCTTCCTACCTGATGATGGTGTGTCAGTTGTTTTGTAATTTAATCTATTTTATTGATTTGAAACTCGGGGCAGTAAGAGTGATAATAGGTGAGAGATTTCAACGGACTGGATTTCGTTTTAGTTAGTAACATGTCAAACTTCATTGAGAGAACCGGAATAACATGGGGAGTCTGAATATTTGAATAAATAGTAATTTCTAGTTTGACCTCCAGAGATAAGTTGATAACGTAGCTTTGGCTAGCTCGTGCGTGCAGATTATTTTAACTCATGCATGCAAGTGTGAGTTTAGTTTTGGACATTTAACAGGCTGGTCAGGAAAAGGTAGGTAATTACTCCCGACTGTGCTTTTTTGTCGTTACATGGGACAAATAACGAATTTAGCGAATAGTGCGTGACAGGGAGGACAACGCACGGATTCTTCCCTCCCCTTTAATTGCGCGTTGGGAAGTTTGTCAGCAGTTTCTTCGGATTTAAGTTTTTAGTTTAAACGATGGTTTTTATTTTTCTTCCAATTGGTCCTCTCTCAAATGACTCAACCATTTGTATTTTATTGCCGATGTTGGCTGCTGACGAATCAGGAAGTCTTTTGAAATGTGGGTTCATTTTATTACTGTGTTTTTTCAAACGTGACTAACCTTAACGTCATTTGCAGTTTTTTAAAGTCGAGGTGTAGAAAGCTTGGTGGGTTATTTACTCTACTTATGCTCGTCTATTCTGCCAGGCATTTCCACATAACTTATTTTCTCCAGAAATTGTGTTTCCAATTAAACTTAACACAACAACACGCTAGCTAACTTGTTCAAGTGTATTGCAAAACAAATATTGCCCAAACTTATATAAAACTCTCAGTTTTCGCAAGTTTTCAAGTTACATTTATGGTTGAACCAGCAGGTAAAGTTTTTCTTCTGGTATTCCTTTGATACAAAAAAGCTAAGAAATGGCGAAGGTTCCCATACAATATACAGATTAAGGGAGTATATAAGTAATTGGTTTTTACAAACCCTTAGATAATACTTAAATCTTCTGCGGAAAGAGACAGTAATGCATGAGAAAATTGTCTTACTCAAGTGTATTTCTACAGGACTTCGAAGACTGGTTGACCCTATTGGAGCTACTATATCTCAAGCAGCGAGATTCAACTGTTCATTCTTGTTACCTGTTAAGAAGCCCTCATGTTGCCAATTGTGTTTCGAGGATCATTAGGAGGCTTCAAAGTCAGCATGAGCCTCTCTTTGTTGGATGTCAGGAAAGTGGCCGTATTTTTTCTGTTGTGCATCTTCACGTACTGCCTGTTCGGCGACATATTTTTGTATTTCAAAATCCAGAACAGTTCTGGGATTCTGCCATTGTCTGATCCCAATGTGACTCTCCCTTGCTACCCTTCTCCGTACTGTCATGTGGACATGAAGGGCCTACTGTTGGACTTTCCGAATTTTTACATCCATCACCCGCTTTCTGCTACACTCCACGAGCTCCTCAATTTTAAGGAAACGTTTTCGTTCGTTAGTGCCAACTTCATTACAATTACGCATGTATTCTTGGCTTTGATTGCTGCCAAATGCGTTGCCAATGAATCAATAACCTACCGACGAATTGGCGTTGGATTATTTGTTGTAAGAAATTTCCTTGATGCCTTTGATGGGACTGTTGCCAGAGCAAGACGTCCTCCAATAAACTCATATCAAAATGTTGGGACCATTGGATACTACGTGGATGGGTTAGCAGATGCAATTGGCTGTACTTTTCTCTACATTGCGTGTTTAACTTTTATGTATCGGCGGTATACTGTGCGAGGGAAAAGTCTGAGCTATTCGCCACTCCCAGTTGTAATCGGAAAGGACAATGACCTTGAAGCTGAGCCTTGGATCCCTTCATCTCCGTCCAATCCCTACAAAATAAGTACTCGAAGATGCATCCTCCAACCATTGCTGTTTAGCATTCAGTCCATCCTTTGCTCCATCAGTTGGAATCGCTATATTGCCTTGTATACCAAATACCTGGAAAATCCAAATGCACCACCGGAGCGCCTTAATTTTCAATCCCATGTTGTAAAATCTAGTATTATGTGGATTGTCATATTGTTGTGGAGGTTGTTCAATGCACACTCCATGGTCGACATGCTTCTTATCGCCATTTTCTTCGACAAAATGCTGGAATTTTTCAGATGTATAAAATTTATCGGCTTTCTTCCCATCATCACTTCAGTTTGCTTCGCGGAAATGCATCTTAATGATATTGATATGTACCTCAGCTCCAAGTGGAAATGAACTAATGAAACATCAGCACGCGAAACATGCAATCATAATGAATTTACAAACTACAGTTGCAAAACTTAATTTTATATTTATAACTTTTAAGGTGCGAGAAAAATCTCAATTTCCATGTTAAGCTCATATTAAACAATCTAAGACAGGTTCTGGTTTGTTTCGGAGTAGAGATTATGGACTGGTTTGAATTTGTTAGTGTGTTCCACGGTGAACTATTTGTTACTGTATATTGAAGTTGATAAATAATTTTTTGGATCGTTGAGCTTGAGTGGAACCTATTTTTGAGACAGAAATAAATTTTCTATTACATCCTGGTTGTTTAATAAGAATTCATTTGATTTTTATTGTATTTGCTAATAATTATTTACCATGCTTCTAATAGCTACACTTTCATATCGCCGTGCCATATTAATTAGTTTCTGAAATAGTTTTCTTTAAATTCTAGTTTATAGTATAGTTATAATTTCAATTTCAATTTAGATTTATATATAGTATATATAACTATATAGTATATATATAGTTTTTATGAAAACATTAAGGCCAAATGGGAGTGGGAATGTGTTGCTTATTTGGATTTGACAACGATACGCTTTTAGATTTTTGTGCTTAATTATCACGTAAAACCAGTTTTCTCGTTAGTTTGTGATCTGTTTTGGTGTTTCGGGAGAGCCTGAATATGGACCTGAAGGTCATGGTCGGGCTTTTAAAGTTCCGTCCACTCCTTTAAGCATCCATGTACTGCGAAGCGTTATTTCAGACAAGAAATCTAACTTCTGTTAGATGTATCGTTAGATTCTCTTCGGGAACATCGACGGGTTATTTGCTTCATATTGATGTGCATTTGGATCGGATTTGCGCAGTATACTTACTAACTAATCTCTATGTATTTCATTTTCAGTATTTGGTGGAAGCAGGATGGGGAAAAGATGGTTTGATGGTTGGAGTTACTCAACCTCGGCGTGTTGCTGCCACGGCTTTAGCTGCACGCGTGGCTGATGAGACAGGAACCATTCTGGGAAAGGAAATTGGTTACGCCATTCGATTCGATGAAAAATATGACCCGACTTGTACTCAAATCAAGGTGAGAATGGAAACTTGGTAGCCCCCTCTGATTTAAATATGAATTCTCTGTAGAGTCAACAAGGGGCAATGCACGTGCGTGCATGAAACACATGTATTTAGCATTTGGCGACATAATATTTGTTGTTATTTTCTGTACCTAGAAGCAGATCTTTAGCGCATAAGTGGTATAAAACTATGTTGAGCATTTTTATCATCTTTGCAGTACATGACAGAAGGCTTACTGATCAGAGAAATGATGGCTGATCCCCTCCTGAGACAATACTCCGTGTTGATGCTAGATGAGGTTCACGAAAGAACCATAAATAGTGATATTTTGATGGGCTTGCTTAGAAAAATTCTCAAGGTAAGCCTTCGCGTATTGCATAAACTTTAACATCGCATTCACGTCTTTTGAATATTATACTGAAATCAACATGATTTTTTTTTCATAGAAACGTCGAGATCTGAAGCTCATAATTTCGTCTGCTACAGTTGATGCAGAGGAGATTCAAAAGTTTTTTAACATCGCAGATGCCAAGAAGAAGGAGAAGGAAACATCCGTGGCCTTAAGTGTTACCGGTCGTACACATGGAGTGGACGTGTTTTACACGCAAGGTACCATGCGGTTTGTCGAATGCTTGCAAAATAGGGCAACTATTTTAAATTTGTTTTGGTGAATAGAGCCTGTTCCAGACTACGTAAAGGATTCAGTAAACACTGTTGTCAAAATTCACGAGAGCGGAGAGAAGGGGGATATTTTAGTATTTTTAACTGGTCAGGATGAAGTCGATAATGCTGTGACACTCTTGAGGCAGCACTCCACAAATCTTCATGGCAAATATAAATGTAATTTAGTAGTCAATAATTGTACTCTGGAGCGGTTATGAATTTGTGAATAATTGTAGGGGATATGATGCCGTTGCCTATGTATGGCTCTTTACCACCAAGGGAACAACTTAAGGTTTTCCAAAGGACTCCTGATGATGCCCGAAAAATAGTAGTCGCTACAAACATTGCTGAGACTTCTATTACCATTTCTGGGATTGTTTTTGGTAAGTTTATGTGCAAAATGGTTTTAAATTTGCTGAACTGTAGCCTAAATATTTTGTCTTAAACACTGCTATTGTTAGTAAACTGAGACTTTTTGCATAACCGCATATGATTTGCTACTTGCCAGCGCAGTTTGAAGTAATTTAAAAAATTTCATTTATTTAGTGTTGGACTCGGGATTTGTGAAGATGAAATGGTATAACCCAGACACGTTAACTGATTCCTTGGTCGTTGTCCCAATTTCAAAAGCATCCGCTGAGCAGCGGGCTGGACGTGCGGGAAGAACTCAGCATGGGAAAGTTTTCCGGTTAGTACCTGCAGTGAAAAGAATACAAGATGATTTTGAATAACAATAATGACTTTCCTGCTACAGTTTGTACCCTGAATCGGAATATGAGAAATTTGAAGCTGCGTCTGTTCCTGAAATTCAACGGAGCGATCTCTCTCTTGCAGTATTACAGCTAAAAGTTCTCGGCATTGACAATATTGTCCGGTTTCATTTCCCATCAGCTCCACCATCCAAGAATTTGGTGACAGGAGTAGAATTGTTATTTGCCCTTGGGGCTCTAAACATTCGTGGTGGTCTTACAGCTCCACTTGGAGAGCAAATGGCCGAATTCCCATTGAGCCCGTGCATTTCCAAAATGCTTCTATCTTCTGGAGAATTTGGATGTTCAGAAGAAATAAGTACCATCATCGCTATGATGGAAGTTGAAAGTGTATTCCTAACACCATATGGCCAAGCAGCAATTAAGGCTCGAGTAGCGAAAAGGAAATTTGAAGTTGCTGAAGGAGATTTACTTACATTACTCAACGTCCACACAGCCTTTGTCAAACAAGGAGCAACCAAGCAATTCTGCAATCAAAATTTTCTTAGCTTCAAAAGAATCAAACGAGCACAAGAACTGAAGAAACAAATGATGAACATGCTGAAACGATTTAAAGTTCCAATTGTGTCGTCTGCTGGTAAGCTCCATTTCATTGTTGTAATGCTTTGAAGAGCCACACAAAATGATCACAAACAATTAAATGTACAACATTAAGGTTGAAGAAAGCAAATTGGATAGTAAAAATAGCCTACTCAGAGCACGTTAGAGGTGTTAGCACCAGACTATTTACCTAATCCAACCAGGTTTGAAGTGCTATTTACAGGCTTGGGTCAATTACTTTTAAAATGTATTTAATTACAAATTACAAATTACAGCGAGAATCTGGAAAGTAATTAATTACAAATTATAAATTAAACAGAGAACCTTTTAAGTAATTAATTACAAACTACAAATTACATCAAAAATTGGAAAGTAATTAAATTACAAATTACATTTTACAATTACTTCATTTCAATTACTTTTACTCAAAATTTATT
>JAAXYW010000184.1:0-52240 GCA_036851895.1 Orthonychiurus folsomi
ATTTCCTGGTCCGGAATCCTCGGTCCGGAATCTTCGGTCCGGAATCCTCGGTCCGGAATTTCCTGGTCCGGAATCCTCGGTCCGGAATCTTCGGTCCGGAATCTTCGGTGTACGAGCTGGCTAATGACTGCCTAAAGGGCAAGTAAAATTACCTATGAAATAAAGGGTAGTGGATTACATGACATTATGATACTTAAACGGTGTTAAAATTTTCTCAATAATGCAGAACTTTTGCTAATTAATCATAATGCATAATTAATGATTCAGTTGGGTTTATTTATTCATTCATTCTTCGATTTAATTAATTGGATGGCACGTACGTGTAAATTATGTTTTGTACAATATTGTGGAATGTACAGCTAATAATGGAAAGTAGTTTACATTACATTAATGGTCGAGATACATCAACACCTTTCAGACTATCCTGCCTTGCAATTTTAAGATTGTGGTTATTCCTCTTGTCCAGTTTGTAACTTTCTTGCTTGAGTCGCAGAACAAATTCTCTCACCAAATTTCCAAATACAAGAGAGTCCATATTTTTTCCAACTTGATACTGTGGTGAACAAAAATACCGCCACATGTTGATAGTTGAAGGTTAAATTAAATTTGACTGAAATTAATTACCAGCATAAACCAATCTCCAACGTTAAATCTGTCCGTGATAATATCCAGTGCTTCATCTTCTGTAATCTCTGAGACTTGCCCTGGTTGGGCAACCAATTCGAATTCCTCTTCATTGACAATTGCGAATTTTCTGTGCAAAATGTAAGCTCGCGCTTGTGGCCAAAAAATAGTTATTAGTCTGTAAATAAGCCCGAGAATGGATATGATTGCTACACCGATGAACCAGAACCTATTTCATAAAATTTTAAATGTCAAAACTAAAAAAGTAAAAATATTAAAATATTTTTTGCAAAAAGTTTTTACCATAAAAATATGTAGACTTTCTCATTGAATACATTAGCTGGAAGGACGCAAACTGCATGGAAATCTTGTGCGCCTCCGGCATGACCTGCCCGGTTGAAATCGCATTTCACAACTTTGGGGAAAATAAAATTCAATTTGTCATTTCTGGTAGTTGGGAACTCATTGGAAATGGCAAATATCCCAAATCCATGTGTAGTGAATGCATTTCCAAGAAATCGATCCGTCAAATGGATTTGGATCAGGACGTTGAGCAGATTGAGCATTTCACAGAAAAAAAATTGGAAAAAGTACACATTGTTTTGTCCTAGGGACCCTCGCAAGTAGTTAACAGCCATTTTGATTTTCATGATCTGCTTGTCAGGGTTTGGAAACAATGAAGTGATGTCTTTGGCTAAACTTTTGATTTTTCCATCTTCTAAATTGTATTTCCAAATGAAGCGTGGGATGAAGAAGAATACGGCTTGGATGAAAAGAATCACGCCAATCCATTGGTAATGCATTTGAAATATGTCCATCGTATTATCGGATTTCTGGATTATCCCAGCTCTGTCGATCTTGCCATATTCCCTTTCTGTAGAGTTAAAGCATTGTTTTTAAGATTAATTTGATTGGGTTATTGTAATAGTTTTGCATTGCATATTACAATTTGGAGTGACAAAAAAGTGTTAATACAAATGCATGCCAAATTCAAAATGAATTCTAATACTTAGAGATAACACCGGAAGAATGACTCATTGTAGATTGGGTACGACAGTTATGTTTTGCTAGAAGCTATGACTCACGTTGCTTGCAAATTGTTTGCTTAACGTGTACTCGGACCGCACCGGGTCATTTACCTCATTGCAAACACTTTAACACTTTAACCCGCATTTGGAAAAAATTCCAGCGAATTGTGAGTCCCAACTTACCCCGAAAGGGAAGAACTGTAACATTGATACTGTGTTTGCCTGTGAATTTGGCACTAACGAAAATAATAAAAAATTCTTACCATAAACTTCTCGATTCTTCGGAACCGTTATATAAGAATGTATCCAGCAAAAATTATCAATCACGTGTTCAATCGGCGCGTCAAACGTGCAATTAATTGGAGAACCAAAATATTGGTTGGAAACAATAAGAACAGAGCACGCCAACAGCAAGACAACCGTAGCTTTGTAATGAACTCGAAATACGTTGTTATCAATGCACACAGATTCTAATTTAACTAGGGATTGGAGGGAGTTGAAAATTTCGAACATTTTGATTGAATTGCAGTTTACTTGCTATTCAGCTTTGAAAAATATATTTTTAGAATCAGTGGACGACTAATTTAGTCGTCTTCCTCAGGCAAACTTTAGTGAAGTGTTTTAATCTTATTTTATAGCCACGAATAAAGAAATCCTCGCTGCTCTGACTTCTTAGGAATTACTGGTGAGCGTTAGTCGTAAGCCCTTTTAGTTGTGCAGAATTCCAATTTATTACTCACGTTGCATATAAGGAGTATATGCATAGTGTTAGAGTTTAATCTTACTGTGTTGACGCAGGCCTGCAGCCAAAGGATAACTGGTTCTGAGAGTTGGAGATGCGTTTTTTACGCGATAAGATTCTCCGAAGTAAAACTGGTTGCCATACTACAGGCATGGATTCCCTGAAGGCAAAGCCGATCCTGCACTCATCTGGCATGGCGCTTACAATAATAGAGATTGCACTACATAGACATACAATGCCTGGGGGGTCTCTCTCATCTCTTACTTAAACTTACTTACTTAAATCAACTCTGTCCTGAAATTATGCTAAACTATTTTGATGAAATGCTGGTTTAGGAGTCGTGTTACTAGAAGTGGTGAGCGTTATTTTCCTGGTGTAGAGGCTTAAAGGTTGTTTTAGTAAACGAATGGTGTTGTATGATGGTAGCAGACTGCGGCTTGATCTGAATGAGCCTAATGCTGTGTAAAATGTTTTTAAGAAGCTGGTTAAGCTTAAACTTCTAGAAACAAAACCCACAATGTCATGAAGCTGATGACGTATCTATATTTCGTGACAAAAATTGTGTTTGTGTGATGTGTAATTGAAAAACTACTATTGCTGCATTATTTGCTATTGGCCGATTAACAAACCCGTGCGGGACCGACCGCAGTTTAAAATTCCAAATTCTGATTGCTGTAATGTAAAATTTGTGAAGAAGAACTATTGGATTTTTAATAAAGAGTATTTGAATTGAATTGAATCTCGTCTAACATCTTCATGTCTCCTGAGAATTGTGCGGGAATTCGCAAGCTTTATTGCCCCGTCCTCACAAGAGACAAGCGGCATTCTTCTATAATACTGATTTCGGGATTATATTTTTATAGAAGTTAGCACATGCCAGTTAATTATCGTACGGATGCGCTTTGTGCTAAAACAAACTAAATTGAACAAATCAATTTGAATTATAGCATTAGTCACAGGAGCTGCTTATATATTTGCAAACAAGAAATTTTTAATACAAGGAATATTCAAAGCCCTAAAAATAAATACATGAACCTATATTATATTCTACACCTACCAACTAAATTGTACTCATCGGTTACTGTTGCGCTTATGCAATTAACTTGATTGTAGTTAAATTCGCAAATTTATATCTGATCTCATCCATAGCGCATATATAAATGCAACCGTTTATAAAATAGAAATTACTACAAAAGGGATTACATGTGGAAGAGTACAGTTGAATACTTCACATTTCTAACTATAACTTAGTGGTCTTTCTTGCTACTAATTTTCTTCTGAATGACATCTCGAAATTGGGACAAGATCTTATTCTCCCGTTTCTGCCTTTCTTCCTTCGAAAACATGGCAAGTGCACGTTTTTCATCAGCCGAATAAATTTGATTTTCCTTACGAATACGAACAGCCTCCATTCTACGATGCCTAGATCCGCTCATCACAAAACCGACCTAGAAGGTTAGAAGCAAATAATATTTTTATCAGCATTGAACCTAACCAATAAAATTAAGGCTGTTATCGTCTAATACATGGAAAATACTGAAAATAGAACTACTTGGTTTACTAATCAATTATGAACATATCTAAGATAGCAAAAGCAGAGATGGATAATTCCAACATTTTGACAGGATCAGGATATTACTGACTTCTTATAGGATTCCGCTCGTTTGGAATTAATTACGGAATGCTGGGGTTATACGTTACTTCATTACGGAGTTACGGGTTACTGTAATGTAAACCGTAAAGCTATGATTACCCATCTCTAGGCCCAAGTTATTTCCAGAGAGAAAGAATTGAAAAATTCCCAAAAAATTTCCTCAGTAAAATTAGTATCTTATAAAGACAAAAATCCCAAGTAGAAGTAGCCAGCTCAAACTTACGTCTTCATATTGCTCGATTTCGTCAGAAGTAAGACCAATTTCTCCTCTTCTGGGGATACGTTTCCCTTCTGCAACATAGGCAGCCATGGCTGCACCTTCTCCTGGTAAAAGAGCTTTTCCAAACTCCTTGTGACTCAACTGGACTATTTGTTTCGGCTGTGGACCATGAATCTCATCCTCAAATTCTGGTTCGGCCTCCACTGTTTCTGAACTGGTGTTCACGTGTGCTTCTGATCCAGCCGCTGCAAAGTAATACAACCGAACCATTACTAGCTGGACTAGAATGACGTCCTTTTAAAAATATTTTAGATGTATACTTACGTATTGACGACTTGTCTACCCACATTTCCTCTTCTTCGCTTTCGCTGCTATCAGCAACTTCTGGATTCCTACTAGGACTCGTTGAATTTGGATCTACTGAAGCCGAAATTTTTCGTACAGTAGGTTTCGCGACTCCTTTCATAATTTCTGTTACTGCTTTGCTCGCCTTAACCTTCTCGACTTTCTCTAATTTTGCCTTATGCTTTTTAGATGATTTTGATTTGTCTTTTGATTTCTTTGTTTTCTTGGACTTTTTGCTTTTCTTACTTTTACTTTTCTTAGATTTCTTCTTCGGGACATCTTCATCATCACTGGAGGACGAGGAATCGGAGCTACTGGCGTCATGCTTTCTTTTTTTCCTTTTTAATTGTGTGCCCTTTTCAGCATTCTG
The DNA here is from genome assembly GCA_036851895.1 of Orthonychiurus folsomi. Classification (NCBI taxonomy): domain Eukaryota; kingdom Metazoa; phylum Arthropoda; class Collembola; order Poduromorpha; family Onychiuridae; genus Orthonychiurus; species Orthonychiurus folsomi. The sequence goes on from JAAXYW010000184.1 coordinate 4,984, forward strand.
AGAAAATTCCCATTTAAATCCTTGTTGAACTAGATCGTACCCCTCGTTCTCATCAGAGCTGTACAACGTAAATTCCATTAGTTAGCGTAATTAACACAAATTACAGAAATTCAAGAATTCAAGACTTACTCTTCTTCAGTATTTTTCGGTGATTGTGTCCAAACATCTGGGACACCTGTTTCTCCTATTTCCTCCCGGAGTCTTCGTCTCCTTTCATCAATTCCAGGGCCTCCATAATTATTAGAGCTATTTCGGTGATCCCGGTGGTAGAATGGTTGATCCTTTCTTCTCGAGGATGAAGAATACATGGTAAGTGATCTGTTCTACAACAAACATTGCATTCAGACTTAACTCAAAAATTTCCAAAAGTATAAAACTTGTGATGACTCAAGTAACTTGATTTCAGTCATCAGTAAAAGTGAAAAGTCGAAGCTAAAACCATTTTAGTCCTTATAAGATGATTAATTTGAGTCGTACCCTTACTTAGCAGTCCACAAAATTCAATAAATTTCCTTATTACGCTGGGTGCGCTGGCTTCAATTAGATAAACTTTAACCTAAACTGTTCCAAAACAGGTGAGCAAAAACGAACACGACGGTCTCGCAAAATTCGCAAAACTAAGTGCCTGCTTCAAATACAGAACTCGTATTTGGTATATTTGTAATTTGTATGTACTCAATGAAGACGGTTCTTGGCGGGACGGATGAAGTAATGTTATTGAATTCTCTTTCATTCATTTCTTGCAAGGCAAGCGAAGCCGAAGAAAGAAAGGAAGAAACAAGTAAGTGCAATGTCGTCTACTGCCTGCTATTGTTCGTTCGTTGTCATTGTCAGTGATCGCAAAGTAGGCCACGTGTAAATTACGCTTGTAAAATCCAAGTATCCGATTTATTCGGCGATCAGCGCCGACACCTTTTAACCGATTACAATCTTAACCTCCATTTGGACTGTGAGAGGTTTGCGCACACCCACTACTGGACTGATTTTAAAAAAATATTCTGCTGAGTAAACCAGCGGTTTAGGGCAGGTAAAGAGTAAAGTTGGTAAAGTGAACTGTCATTGTTTTTGGTTTATTAGTTTTTGGCACTTTTTTGGAAGGAGCTAAGCAAAGTTTTCTAATGGGGTACGGTTGCACAATATGCGATGAATGCTTGGAGATTCCGGCTCCTGATTATCATCAAGCAGATCAAGATGCTGCTGGATTTGTTCTTCTTGCCGAGTTAGACCAGCCCGGACCTTCAGTTGGCCCACGAGGAGGACGTGGTAGAGCTCGGGGTCGCGGTCAGAATTCCCGTTCTCCCCGGAAGGGAGGAAAAGTTGTCAGAGAAATAGCTCGTACAGATGTTGTTGTCACACCATGTGGGCATTTATTTCACCAAACTTGCATCGCTCGTTGGATCAAGGATAAGAAGTAAGTACGCAATTCACAATATAAAATTCAACATGACATCTTCCTCTTTTGGTTTCTAGTACAATGAATTGTCCTTCCTGTCGGAAACCCTGTACACCAGCCAAACTTCTTCGCACATTCCCATCAGTGGTATTATATCATCCTGCGATTGATGAAGATTTTCACCCTCAACAGGCTCAGCCCGGCCCAAGCATTAAGAANAACTTCTTCGCACATTCCCATCAGTGGTATTATATCATCCTGCGATTGATGAAGATTTTCACCCTCAACAGGCTCAGCCCGGCCCAAGCATTAAGAAGGAGATGCCGACATCATCATCGGCTGCCATCCCTAAACAGCTTGAGCTTGGTTCATCAACCGGTATGCGTATGAAATTCAGCATTTTAGTTTACTTCAATGGCATCTGCAGCGCTGAATGCAGGATAAATTTCTGAAATAAATTCTGGAATATTTATCTTTGCTTCAGCTCGGCCAGCGGTGTCTCCAACCCGTTGTCATCTGACAATCCCTGCACCACCTCAACCTATGCCAGTTGCGCAAGTGGTCGCCGCCAATAACCCAGTAGCTGGCCTGCAAATCGTTGAAGTGCAAGATGACGATGAAGATGGACTTCAAATTGTCAATCATAACAATGGTCCAAATGCGCAACCGGGCAATTGCAATCATCCGTTATGTGTAGATCGTGATATGATCCGTCGCACGCTAGAGTAAGCAAATTCTTGCGTTTATGCACAACTAGAATTAGTTTGTTATGTTTTGATAGCTTTTTAGAATTAGTTATTCTATTATTAAACATTTGTTAATATTCTTAAATCGATAGGCAAGACTTCGACGATCTCCAGAATCGATACACTGACGTGCTTGACGATAATAATATTAAACAAGCGCAACTTTCGAGTTGTGAGGAGACAATAAAGGCACTACAGGAGGAAATTGAAACCTTACGAAAGTGAGTAATACCATGAGAGTTTGCGAGTAGGGCTAAATTTTAAGTGAACTTTATGTACATCTAACTTTGATCACGTTGCAATATATTCAGGGAGAAAGAAGAACTGGCTGGAAGGCCCGGAACAAACCCACTGTTGGTTAAGAAACGCTTGCCTACTACTGCTACTGCAGCAGCAAATGATACAGCACATCCGCCCCCAAAACGCCGCAGGGCCAATGAGAGGGACAACGACGACAATCCACCAGCTGGAGAGAAACTACGATAAGTAAACCGCAAAGAATATACACATAACCCCTAGTAATGCTCACTGAAACAAAACGCTTATTACGGCTGCGATCCCGGGCCGGACACCGGGTTAATGAGCTTGCTGTAAAGTTTGATTTAAGTCTATCAATTTATTAGCTCATCGGTAACTCAATATATGCCTAAGGAGAATTTCTCTCAGATTCGATAAATATTTTATTACTCGATATTAATAATTTATAAATTACGATATTGTGAAGTAGTTTAGTTGGGTTTTTTAAATGAAAAGTGAACACTTTAAGGAAATTACACACATTTATTAATAAAGCAAATAAAAATTTGAAAAACAAAACAAGTATGCTTATACATCATCATTACTGCTCTTGTTCAAACTTGCTTTTGAATGGAGGGTCATCTTTGATGTGGTCTGTACCTTCCCAATCAACATCGTCTTCTTCAAATGCAGATCCATTCTCAGTCGCACCTCCTTTAACTTTAGGCACAACCTTAGCTGGTAGTAGGTCTCCACAACTACTCATCCGTGCACAACGATACAATTTTCTAAGTTAAGCAATATAAACCAGGTCTTAATTGAAAATAATTGAAGTTATTTGGTTGGATTCAGCATTCAGAAACCTTACCTGGGGTGCCTAGATTTCGTTAATACAGCTTCTGCTAACTGTGCATCAGCAGTGCATAATCGGCAGATGACATGACCTCCTCTACACATTGGCTCTTTCACTATTCTCGGCCATTTTTCTTCCTGGCCATTCCGCTCTCCTTAAGATCACATCAACATAAAAAGAGTATTAAGGGGACGACGAAAGAAAGTTTGACGGTGAGCCATGCCATCAAATTCATTTGCTTACCCTTTTTTAGGACTACATAGGAAAATATTTCTTTTCTGGTCTCATCAGATACAAAAGGATAGATGGATTTGTATCCAGTTGCAAAGTTACATGGCCTAAAATCGTGCACATATCTTGGGCACAGCGTATCGTGTGGACACTAATCGGTCAGGTAAATTTATTACAATCTTTAGATAAAGCTAACATTTATGTAATGGCTTACCGGACTAAATACATGGCCACGAGCTTGCTTGGGTTCCCCGAGTCCCCTCTGTTGATCTCCTTTGTATAACTGGAGAACATAGTCACGGGCTTCGTTCAAAGCCTAGTTAGAGAGATTGAAAAACATTTGGAGATATCACTCGGTAGAATCAAGAATAGTTGAGGTAACTTGAGAGTATGTATAATAGAATATTAACGATAGAATTTCTATAATAGAATATAGCAATAAAAGATTGCTTACCACAAACCCAGAATTAGTTCCTTGTTCAATTAGCACAAGATATTTGTTGGTATTCCTCCACAGTTTGTCAATTGTCTCCAGCCTAACTTTAGCAGATGGTAAGTCCATTAAAGAATAGCTGCTGACGGCCAGATTGTACTTTCGCTGCAAATGATTTGAACCAAATAGATCTAAAGAAATCCTAACCACTCTTTAGCATTCAAAAGACCACTAAAATTAACTAACCTGAGCTGAAACAGGGAAGAATTGACGAAAGAATACTCCGGGGAAAATCGGATCCCTCTTTGAGGATCCTTCTCTCATAATCAGCTCTGCTAAGTCATTCATATCACGTGAGATATCAACACACATATGTTCCTTTAATGACGTTTTCCAGTATTTGTGAGCAGCCCTGTATATAAAATTTAATCTTACTTCTGCTGCGCTATGCGAATTTCTTTGCATTTCACAGTTTATATTATTGACATACCAAACTACTGTTCCAACACCAGAACCAAAATCAAAGAGAGTCTCTGGTTCAAAATCAGGATCCTTCCTGGCGATTTCACTGAATACTCTGCACAATGCCGCATATTCTCCAGCAGTTTTTGCTAAAACATATTCCAGGGATTTCGGACGAGTATAATCAATAGGTTCCCAATGATACACTTGACGCCTTAGCCTTAACTTTATTTTATTGTCCCTGGCTTTCTCAAACTTTATTTTTTGCTCCTGACTCAGAAAATGAGATATGAAGTCGCCTGAAATGCACATATTTATAGCAACATTACAAAACACCATTTAGGACAGTACCAGCAACTGGTAGCTGGACAACTTGTTGTTTAATACTCAAAACTCACCATACGACTTCTCTTCCTGTTCAACTCTGGTTGCCTTAATTCGATACTCATCATTCTCAATTGGTAATTTTCTGGATTTGAGATAATTGCGAAACAGTAATGCTCTTTTGTGAGTACCTCTTAGGTCATCATCTAACGATCACAATAAAGTTAGAACATTAGGCATTGCCTACATTGCACATACGACAGCGAACTAGTTTAGTGCGCACAACTTTACTCACTGCGGCAAACTTTCTTAAATGTATCTACAAATTCCTTTGGTAATTCTACGCGTGCGAGTTGAAAATGACCAGGATGTTTTTTCGGTTTGAATTTTTCATCATTGAATGCCTCGTTGGATTTTTCAGTCGGCTCTACGTCTACTGGAACGTACCTTCCACTCTGAAATTTGAAAATATATCAAATTTGCACATTGCTAAACCATCCCATTGTGTAGTGCGCACGACGATAAACTAAAAAAATACCTGAAAATTCTCTAGTGTTGAATACCTTGCAATAACTGCACTGTGACTGTGTTCAAGTGGAATTAACTTTAAAACATCAAAATCTGAATTTATACGATGATTGAAGCCGCAATTCTGAAAGCGGCGAAACACTCGAAAAACCATATTGTTTAACCAAAGTGCTGTGATTTTTTACAATGACAGGTCCTCAAAAAAAGAAAAATCAAATTCAGAAAACGGGCCCTTTATTTTTTTAGATTAGGTTTAACTTTCCAGAAGAGCACATTGTACAGGAACGATTTTCGCGCGATGTGCGCAAGAACGCAAGCATCGAACTCAATATGTTTTTATGCTTTCTTTGAGTTGGAAGAAGCGGAATTTTTAAAAATAAAAATAAAACCGTATGACGTCTGTGAGCAGTGGTGGAAGAAGCAACTCTTCATTGTCAGTCAGTAAAATTTACTGAGTTTTAAAAATTAAAATTGAGTCTTGAATCTGGAAAGTTTTTGATTTTGAGCCTGCGTAAGGTGTAGTAAAACATGTCTTTAGCGGAAGAACTCCTGGCGGATTTGGAGGAGGGCAACGACGGGGGAGACGAGTTTTCTGAACTGGACAACAATGCAGAGGAGAAAATGGAAGTGGATGAGGACGGGGTATTAAATAAAGGTTTGAACTATCGTTGTTTTCATTGTTTTGAAATACTTCTGTAAACTAATTTATATTCTGTGGAGGAATCTGTAAAGAAATTAAAGCATTATTAACTTTTACTTCTTTTACCTACCCTATAACTCTTGTCTGTCTCCGGCTGGCCTTTCGCCTCATGATATGCAATGGGTTGTGTTTATGGATTATGATGTTAATAAATTCATAGTTAAAACAAAAACTTTTTTTGCAGTGACAGATAAGTTGATCTCCGTTCGACAGATATGCCATTTGAGGGATTCTGAACAGTTGAAGAGGGTTATGGAACAGATTGAAAAAACTGTTTCAGCAGCAAAAACAATTGGAGCAGACACTCAAAGCGATGTGGATCTGGAATACCAACTTATTGTAGAAGCAAACAGTTTAGCAGTAGAGATCGATAATGAAATCAACACCATACATAAATTCACAAGGGACAAGTACAATAAACGATTTCCTGAGCTGGAATCCCTTGTCACAAGCTCATTGGAATACTTGAAAACTGTTCAAGAACTGGGGAATAATTTGAACAAGGCTAAGAATAACGAGATACTGTCAAGCTTCTTGACACAAGCCACAATTATGGTTGTCTCTGTGACTGCCTCCACTACGCAAGGGTAAATTCATTTGTTTTGTACTTAACTTGCCTTGTTACTTTTTATTATTAATTAGAAGAAGACGAATATTCCCGTTATTCGAGGATTATTTTATTACAAAATTTATTCTTTGCATTTAGACAAGTTTTGACGGACGATGAATTATCCAAAATATTTGAAGCCTGTTCCATGGCGCTGGAGTTGAATGAGCTGAAATTACAGATCTATGAATATGTGGAATCAAGAATGGTAGGGCTCATTCATGACATTCCAATTCCAAATAACTTTACTTGCGCCATGCATTCTGAGTTATTTATTCTCATTATGCAAATATATGATCTCGTTTTAGGCATTTATTGCACCTAATGTATCCGCAATTGTTGGATCAGCTACAGCGGCGAAACTCATGGGTAAATTGATTATTTCCGTCGGTGCACCCAATGTATTATGCTTTAATTGATTTGTTCACTGATTGTAGGCATTGCGGGTGGACTGGCTAGATTATCAAAAATGCCTGCGTGCAATCTTCAAGTACTGGGTTCTCAGAAAAAGACATTATCAGGATTCTCACAAGTAACAGCTTTGCCTCACACTGGATTTGTATATTATTGTGATCTTGTCCAGGACACACCACCTGTAAGGCATTTCGGTTAGCTTTTTATTTTTATATAAACACATGAGCATTCAATGTACGCAATTTTAATTTGCAGGATTTACGTCGTAAGGCAGCTAGGATGGTTGCCGCGAAATGTACATTGGCTGCACGGATAGATGCTTGCCATGAAAGCCTTGACGGATCATTAGGCCAAACTTTGAGAGAGGAAATTGAAAAGAAACTGGACAAACTACAGGTATGAAAATTAAAATTATAAGCTTCTATAATTAAGGGTTAGGATTAAGACTTTTTCTGTCGTAGGAACCGCCTCCAGTGAAAGCCATCAAAGCCTTGCCAAAACCAGTCGACCCACCGAAAAAGCGTAGAGGTGGTAAACGAGTCCGTAAAATGAAAGAACGCTATGCGGTGACTGAGTTTAGGAAACACGCAAATCGCACAACATTCGGAGACGTAAGATACAAAATAACTATCTTTTACTCATTGATATTATTGCTGAAAGCATTTATACCTTTCAGATTGGTGAAGATGCTTACCAAGAAGACCTTGGTTATAATCGCGGTCAACTAGGGAAAGCTGGAACCGGAAAAGTCCGAATGACACAAATCGATGAGAAGACGAAAGTCCGAATTTCGAAGACACTTCAAAGGAATTTACAGAAGCAACAAGTGTACGGTGGTTCAACTACTATTAAGAAACAGATTTCAGGGACAGCATCCAGCGTTGCATTTACCCCATTGCAGGTAAAACTTTTCATTTTTTGCTCTCTTTTGCAACACCACTGTAACTGTGTTTCATTAACTATAGGGGCTGGAAATTGTCAACCCAGGAGCGGCTGAAAAGAAAGTCAACGAAGCAAATGCAAAATATTTTTCAAATATCGGAAGTTTCATTAATGTTGGAAAAAATTGAAGCCATCAAGCTGAAGCTAAATTTGCACACTAGTTCTCGTGTCGTCGTGTCTAATGTATTTCTTGTGCCACGCTCACATTCCTACACAAATGATAAGTATATTGGTTGGAAATAGTATTTCCGAAAAATAAATCAATTGCGTGAAGCCCCACTACTTTGCATTGTGTGCATTAAAGAAGTCCGGCTTGCCTACAATTTTGCACTATAGTCTATTGTGGGTGTATGCGAATGCTATTGCGATTGCCAGTTGTTTGCATATGAGTATTCAATTCATTAGGGCGCAGGATAAACTATAAAGAATCTCAGCAATTGGTACTGCAAGCATCAAAAAGTTGTACAAATTATTCGAGATTACCAGGGTACGATGCAAATTTCAACATTTAATTAGCACAAGCAAATATTTTAATTGGTTTGTGTGCGCTGTTGTAATTAACAAGCCGTGAATTTTTACGAGATTGGCGCTACATGGAGTTCTAGTCATAGTCAGAATATGCGCAAAATATAGAGAAATTCCAAAGTAAACTGGGATCACCGCCAATCAAATTGCAGAAATGGAGTTTCCTCCACTCAATACTTTTAGCGTGAATCGGATTGTTGCACTCTCACTTTAAATTCCCATATGAGTGCTTCACTTTGTCTTTTCGAGTAATTAAATTAAGTGTCTCGGTTAATCGCTCATGCGGGTTGAAATTAAATGATGCACTTACTTGTGCATAAATTTTGCATAAGACGCACAGACTGACGAACAACCGCGTACAACTACAATTTACAGCCGACGAGATGACGACGCTGCGCTAGCGAGACGCGACAAGAGAATAATGTGCGTGTCTAGCAAGCGTGCCTGCATTTTATCATGATTAAGTGCAACCCAGTTGAGATATTGGAATGGAATTTTTAGAATTTCGTCTGCCTTACACCAATCCAATCCAATCTGTCCGCTCACTCCAAACACCCCATTATTGTTAGCATTGAAAAGTCCAAACATGAAAGGGTTAATGAATGAAATGCGTGCCCTTGTCAGTCTGTGCTGAGAAAAACAAACGTAAATTGGGAAAGTGTAAGAGCTAATTATGTTTGTGAAACAGTGAAAACAAACAAACATGCATTATTGTATTATATTGGACTGCGCGTTAAATGTGTTTTATTTGTGGATTATTTTTCAGCTCTTTCTGCCGTCCGTCTCAATTTTACATGTTTTAGTTTCCATTCCAGACATGTTCCGAATACGAACACGAATGGTTTGACCTGGCCGTATTGCTAAAATAAATAGTGTAATATAAAGTGGTGATGAACGCTAAAATTGATAATTGATTTCTTTAAAATTGCAATTCTTTTGGGAATCATTATGGTTGGTAAACAGAATTGAATCCGGAAATCCGTTTTGCGTTGTTATTATATGCCCTTCAAATTGTAAAAACGGTTTTTCTCTTGACTTTTAGTGCGATGCGCGATAGTATCTCTTTTCGTAAAATATTTGCCCGAGTTGGATTGGAATTGCGGACCGGAACTTAACTTATAACAAAGAAATTCCTTGTTTACTAATTTCCCAAAGTGCACTTACTGATTTGTAGGAAATCCCCAAATAACAAACCGTGCACGCATTACGCGTGCGCGTATTTGCGTTTGTAGATTTATAACCTGACAATGATAACTTACTACACTAATTACCGCCGATGCCGTGTAGCTTTTCATTTTCTGCAATTTCAACCTTCCATAGTTCCATGGTCAACCGTGCGGTACAAGAATTATTAAAAACAAATTAAAATTGACACGACTTATCCATTCATTTGCATTATATTACACGGAAACATGTTTCACGGTTCTTTGCTGCTTCACTTTCTTCAATTTTCGATAACTAACTGAATTAGTTGTAGTTACTGTACAAATGATTTTCGTTCATTCTTGTGCATCGCAATTAATATACTCTTCCGTTTCTTTTGGTTCCGCAATTCCTTCTGCCAATTCCCAACAGAGCGAATAATTTTCTCACATTCGCACCAAAAGCCCACCCCCTAGCACATGCATGCTCCTTTCCTTAATAATTAAGTTAAATGTCTTCGGGTCAGACGGTCAGACAGAATTAAGCTTGTGCTGAGTCTTTGCACCCAGTGCCCTTTGTCTTATAAAATGCATTCGCCTCTCCCGCTGCGCTGCACACCCTACTTCAAATTTTGAGACGATTGCCTGCCACCAGAATTGAGAAAGTGATATAAAACCAAATAATGACCGTTGTTTCGACTCATTTTCACATAAGGAATTAGACAGAGAACATTAGTTGGTGGTGGCTGCTGGCTACTATTTTATTTTTGTGCGAATTCATCAGTTGTGAATTGTGCAGTTTGTATTGTTGGTTCTGGTTCTTGGACTCTAGTTCACACGCGCAAGTTGGCATTCGTCGTTCGTCATGATTCAGCTAACCAAAGCAACAGTACGTATCAGTCCAATCGGCAGTTAGGCGCTAACGGAACGCACTGGCCACTGCTGTTATGACATTGATATTTCCCCAAATTAATTGTCCTTTTTAATAGATTTTTATCTGTTATATCACAATACTTTTTTTGTGCGTAGAAGAATTGAAAAAGTCTTTCTCTTCAGGGAAAGCTGTCGAAGTTACGTTTATGTAGTGCTAGCACACTGATATGTTGTGTCTACTTTGTATCTATAATATAATTTTGTTTATTTCTTTACATTTAAGCTAATGGTTGCTCTGATGTTCACAATTTTTGCTGTGAGCCAGGCCTGGTGGTTTTACTATCTTCCTTTGTTCAGGAAAAGAAGGTACTTGCGTCTTGTGCGCAAATTTAGCTGCACAGTCAAGTGTTTGGGATAACATTTTGCTAATGGATTTGGTTTCGGTGCTTAGGGTTATTCGACATTATCGTCCTGCCCAACAACATCATGGTTGGGGTTGGCAACCTAGTGGTTGGGGTTGGCAACCTAGTGGTTGGGGTGAACCTCTTCAGATCACGCCGCCAGCGCATGGGTGGCAAGAGGAAAGCGGGGGTCACGGAAGCAAAGGCCACGGGCATGGGTGGCAAGAGGAAAGCTACGGACATGGAGGACACGGACACAAAAGTCACGGACACGGTGGACATGGGCACGGCTGGCAGAGCAAAGGTCACGGAGGATACCATTAAATCATGCCTTATTTTAGTTACAGCATAACGTTTGCATAACCAACTATTGAAAAATTGTGGCGCTTTTGAACTGAAATGAACTCCAACACTTGAATGCAAATTTTGAAGAATTTATGGAGGTATTTGCTGCACCGCAACAGCTGCGAAACTAAACAAACCTCATATGATTCTTGGATAATCTAGTCATCCATCTATAATTAAGCAGAATTCACAAATGTGCAGTAAGTGTAGTCTAATTTGAATTTTTAATTCACAAAATATATGTAGGTGCATGTTAAAACTGTCAAATTTGTGCTCAGTAACACGTTGAAGCATCTGTACTTTATTTTGTATTGTTAGCCTTAATAAAACCACGCCGGAAATTGTTCAGTTTTTAAACATTAACCTTTGGTTTATGAATACAGAACTGGCTTCAACTCTAAGCAAAAAGAAAAAGAACCAATTAGTTGGATAACATTTGCAGACTTGCAACGTATTTTATTAAAATTTCAAATAGCATTAATTTAGTTTTAGCACCATTAGTGTCTATGCGTGGAAGCTAAGATTGCTCGGTCAGTAATACAATTTTAGGTAAGGTACTTGTGTTCGCTAATGCTAAAACTTAGGAATAATATTCCTCACTTTTGCTTTCTTTCACAATTCAAGAAAACATAATTATAGGATAGAATGAGAACAAAGCCTTGTACTTTTGTCCTGAATTTTACGTCTAGGGCTAGAGTAATTTATCACAGCAAGTATTCACTTCACATATATAATTTAAATCTTAAGGCTTAATGGACTTCGAAACTAAAGCCTTTTTAAAAGTTTCCTGGAATTTATTGGATATCCAAGCCTCGATTAGACTCCTTGACTCCGTTTCTATCCCGTTTCGAAGTAGGCAAGCAGCATTATTTGCAGTAGAGGATGGGTGACCCGTCGCGGCAAGAGCTGCTGAAGTTTGACCCTTCGTTAAGATTCTCTTAACAGACTCCATTGTCTGCAGACAAATTATGCAGTTATAAATAAAACTTGAATTTTTACACTCAGCTTAGACTGCAATGAAATTACAGTAAATTAACCTGTGCATTCCTGTGGGCTTTGAGAATGTTCCTAATTCTTAAAAATAGCTCCTCATGATATTTTGCAGGCCAGAGTATTTCAGTGATCAAACCAGCGTCCATTGCCTCCTGGGCTGTTAAACGTTTCCCAGCGTAAACCATCGAACTTATTATCTACAAAAACGCAAAAGCAGGGTTTCGTTTTTGCACTTATCGAAAGAATGGCTACTTGGTTAAGACAAATTCACCTTATTATGTCGCACATACTCGGAGTTAAATACTGAGAGTCCTTGAGAGTACTCGGGTACAATTTTAAAAGTGCATTTGTCGCTTGCATACACCAGATCAAATAAGGGCAACATTGTGACTCCAAGCCCTTCCGCATCGCCGTTAACACTGGCAATGCAAACCTTGTTCAACTTTGACAAAGTGTTGAACAAATGTCTAGAGAATCACAAGAAACAATTTTTCAAATTCTGATTTTCGCATTCACATCATTGGTGGTTCAAAGAATATGTATCTCTATCTCCACAACTCACCTGATTCGTTTTCCAACACCTTCTGCAATTGCCTTTCGCTTCATGAGGTCATTCGAAATCAAACATGATGTGTCAAATCCGGCACAAAATATCCCTCTCCCAGTACTTGAAACTATAATCAACTTGATGGCCTTGTCATTGTTCAATTCTGTGAGAGTTGCGGATAATTCATCAAGCGCCTGCATGGAACAGCATCAAACATTAAAGAAATCCCACAAAATACAAAAATCAAATGCAAATGATTACTCACGGCTGGAGTCAGAGTGAACGTGTGATTGGATGCTTTGTAAGACAAGGTGACATGACCAACTGTGCCATCATCAGTGCGGTGGCACAGGACTGTTCGCGTAGAGTTCACATTAGATTCTGGTATCACTTCATTATCATAGGAATTTAAATTTCTTGAAGACTGAGACTGGGTTTCGAAGGAGCGCTGTCCCGCACCCGCTAAGCGCGATTCTTCTGAGATTCCTTTTCTATTCAGCATAACGCCTTTAGGTTTAGCATTATTATTTCCAGTACTCCCTAAAATTATGTAATAAAAACGCAATTAGATTAGAGAAAATGCCACACGAACACACAATTCGCCTCCTTGCTGTTGGGTTTGGCATTGGTATTTGCGCTGGCAATGAGCCAATTTCCGGGTACTTTTTCATTCATTAGCAATTGTTTTACTATTCGGGTAGCCGAAAAGAATGCGAATTTGATATGCTTGTAAACTATGAAAACTCCGCTTTGGCATTTGAGTAAAGTATTGATTATGTTCAAAGTTCAAAATCTTTACCCTTATGAATTCCGTTCGAATCCTCCTCCTTGATAATCAGGGTTGACAGTAAACTGGATCTTCTCTTCACAAACATCGGAGATCCTTGTGCACCTAACGCACTCAAGCTATTTGTATGACGACGTCGGCTCTCTGCCGTTGAATTCATCGCCGAATTATCCGAACTCCGTCTTCGAATAATCTTGGACTCTTTACTCAATTCTAGAGCTGCGCTAGACGGACCATTCTTGCTTAACAATTTCTTCTTATAATTTAGTCCCCTCATATTATCTAAATGGTGTAACCACAAGATTGACACCACCTCCTTTCTGAATGTGATGATTATCGGCTCCATTTCCCTTTTGATTTTGATCCACAGGTACAAGATTATTAATTGAGTTTAACATATTCAGTGTTCCTTCATCACTGAGCAGGCGATCGATTTCACTCCGCGTGGATCTTTTCCGTTTTGCAGAGACGGTTGTAGAATTTACAGTGAGTTTAGATTTAAGGGCTCCGTTCCTTTTCATCGTCGTCGCCTGTTGAGAAGATTCCGACATGATTGATGATGATATTTATTACTTCTAATGTATATACACTTCACCACAGCACAGACAGGTGGGCAATAAAATTTGCATGGATTTACAATATATTCGTGATGGTTCGTTTGGGGGGGAGACGCGCAAGATTACATGCAGATTCACTCACAGACAGACGACAAGAAGGTGATAGACGCTTAGCTGTAGATTAAAGTATGAAATGAATTAAAAGCTTGATATTTTTTTATTTACAGGAGGTTAAAATGTAAGGAGGGACAGAAGCCCAGGAGTTAGGATCAAAGGAGTAGGAGCAACGTAGTAAAAAATTGCGCTGAAGGACACAGGAGGTTGAGAGGAGAGATGGCCAGATTCGGAGTTGAGTTCAGTTGGCATGCAGAAATGTCCATGTGCGTGCGTCATTGGGGGCTGGAAGGATCGGGTGGCAGGTTGACTGCGCGGGATCCAGTCAAACACAAAGCAAAGGCGCTAATCCTATGGACAATGGCCTAATTCAACATCCAGGGTGGTGCAAGCGCCTAATCACAAGGTCAAATCTGAACTAGATACCGAAATACATGATAGCTGGATTCACTGAAGCGTCAATTTGGCTTTGATATTTGTTGATGATAATCCTGGGCAAAATACTCAACTAACAAAGGTTCATTAGAAGATATACATCATTTAGCGCGAGTTAGTTGAAAGCCATGCATTATGCATTGGATTGCCTATTTTATATTGGAATCATGAATTTTTCTGATCCAAAGAATGAACTTGAACTATACGATTTGAATAATTTGTTGAGTGCGAGTGCGTGGAGTGAAACGCAGTAGACAAAATATACGCAATCCTGTATTTTGTTAGAAAGATGAAGGATAATTTGTTTAAAAATTAAAACACCAATAACACAAACATCATTTACGGCTTGCTACTAGACAAACTGCTGTTTATTTGTTGCTCTTTGTTCTATTTTGTGTGCGAATGGATTTCACATTGCTCATAACAATCTCAACCGGTAAACTAGTTTCAAAATTACTATAATGGGATGTTTCAAAATGCATTCCAATGCTTTTGAAACCCTTGTAAATATTAGAGCAGATTCATTTGTAATATTATTACGAAATTAAAATAATGATTACCATTTGTAATGTACAGGAAGAGGGGTATGGTGACCGATTCCCGCGAAATTAAATGAAATGGGAATTGAATTGGCGGAAGGTTTTGGTGTTTGGACTGCGGCGCAGATTGCGTCATGGAAAACACGTACGGGTTTGGTTAGCTATTTGGCTGGCTGCATGCGTGGCCTTCCTGCTCCCACCTCAACTCCATTGATCCCAAATTCCTCGTCACAACCACAACTCACCCTGCCTCACTTTTGACTTGTTCTCCTTACCTTACGTTTCGTGGACTTATTGACTTGACCTTTTTCAGTCACAACCTTTGGTGAACAGCTTGAAGAGACATTTTCTTCCGGGGTCAACTCTTGGAAATCGCATGTCCATCCAGAATTTGAACACTTTCGGTAAGTCAAATTTGTCATCAATTTGAATTTCAAGAACTTAAGCTTGCCCGAGTAATTTTCCACTCGACTCATTGCGTAGTGTATACAATACATTGGGCAGGTAGTTGATTGACCTTGCTTTCGTGGCTGGTGTATTTTGGATTTCTGCTTAGCTTTAATATGTCGAACGGAATGCGGATGCACCTAATCCAATGTGCATAATTCCGCCTTCGACAAACTGTCGACAGAAATATTAAGTCTGATGCCTTTTTTTTAAAGATGTTGTTTTTCCTGAGGCGACCGTACCTGAATGTGGCTAGACTTTCCTCAACATTAGGGTCTCTTTCATTGGCACTGATTTAACTGTGTATGAGGGAAAATTTGGAATGCCTCTGTAAGAGGGATTTGGTGGAAAGACTTAATCTGGTTTTGTGCCGGAGGGCACATGCAAAATCGAGCCTCAATATCACAGTGTAGATTCCGAAGTCGGATTCAACAATATCAGAATTTCTAAATCTAAAATACGGACCTGTTTATGTTTTTAGACCCTTTTGCTGATGCAATCAAGGGCTCCGAGGAAGGAGTACAGGATGGATTCGTTCATATAAGAATTCAACAACGGAACGGACGTAAAACCCTAACCACAGTCCAAAGGGCTTTCCGCGGAGTATGACTTGAAGAAAATTGTTCGTGCTTGTAAAAAGGTATGATCAGTCAGAGTTACGATTGATGATACTATAACCAGTTTATTTTGGTGAACTAATCATTCTTTTTTGAATTTAGGAGTTTGCTTGCAACGGTACAGTGGTGGAGCATCCCGAATATGGAGAAGTATTGCAGCTCCAAGGAGATCAACGTGAGAATATTTGTCAGTGGTTGACGAAGACTGGGCTTGCCAAGCCAGACCAGCTAAAAGTCCACGGATTCTAAATATAAATTACAATTCAATAAGCGTGTGATTGTATTACAACATACGCACATAAATAGATTTCTGTCATTTCTAATTCAAATTCACAAATGTAAAATTAACAGGTACACTTCTTAATGTAATATTTGTTTTCTGTGCATTACTCATTTCATTCTTTTCTAATACATGCGTTCATGGAGTATTATTCCACGAAGCGGAAACATGGCATTTCGTCATATTATATTGTGGTGTTCACTTGGGCTCGGACCAATTAAGATTTGCATTGAATTTCATTTTTGTTCATTATACGATCGGGCGACGCGATGGTTGCTCTACCATTTCCTACAATCCTCCGCTCCACACCAAACCACCGGTCACTCCTGAACTAGTCATCCGTCAAGAGAGTTCGAACTTCGAGCTGAGAAAGTGTGCCAAGATATTTCCAGAAGCATTTCCCCCATTAGGCCAAAGTGATCAGTTACACAATAGGCAAACCACACATTGGGTTAACTAGAACAGGACGATGAACGAACTAGTTTACATACATTTTAGATTTTAGTACAACAGTTTTACATCCTACTCTCAAGTGTCAAGTCTGTGTGGGTTCGGATTGTGGAGAGTTTGAGACATTCAATTTGCCAGCATGGAGAGTGCTTGGAAATTATTATCCAGCTTCCTGAGCATTATTAACCCATTCAAAGGAGGTAATTTTATTTAAATATTTGCATGTCAGCATATCCATTATTAAGCTAAATCATATCCTGATCTGACTTTGATGGTTTGGGCAGTTTGGGGCAGTAAAATGGTCGGAAGTTATACAGTAAACTGATTCACTTTTCAGACCAGGAGCAACCGCAACCGCGTCCAACATCTTTGCGATTTCACACGACTTATGGGGATAATGTTAATTTGAATGAGATTGGTGATACGGCTACCCGCCGCTTAAGCTATGACGGAGGCGTCGTATTCTCCAACAGACCCATTCAGATTAATGAAAATTGTAAGTACAAATTTAATTAGCATTTGAATTGCATGACGGGTAAAGATACAAAGCTGATGATACGTTTCCCTTTGCAGGTACCAGTAAAAGTTTTGGAGGTTCGTCGGTACAAGGGACCATTGTCGTTTGGGTTTACATCGATTGACCCAAGTTCTTTGCGTCCAGATGAACTACACATCATTAAAAGTATGTTTGTTACATTTTATCAATTCCTTCTAGCTGAAAACTTTAGAATTACAATTTCGGAATTCCGCTTTCGTTCTCCTTTCAGCTCGTGAGTACCGCGAGTGTGGAGTTTGGCTGAAGGGCTTGCATCAGCACGACATGGAGCCGAACCTGGTTGTCCAATTTAGAGTCTCTGAGAATGGAATTGTACGATATTCTGTCAATGAGACAAGCTATGAAACGCCATTGTTTCGACTCCAAGCCAGTGTTCCACTTTGGGCAGTATTTGACATATACGGCAGTGTCGGCAGCATTAAATTCATAGGTAAAAACACTAATTCTGAAAAATGCGAGCATTCAATAATAGATTCCTTTGTTCAATTTAGATGTACCTTTGTCTACTGAGCTCTGCTCTCCACTTGAACATTCTCAACTTCCCAGTATTTTTGTCTTTCCTCCGGTGCCAGACCGCCCAATGAGCTTCTCTCGCAACAGAAGTACATCTAATACGAGAAGTCCTAGAGCTTCACCAGTACCAGGAGCTCTGCTTGGTCATCCTAATCCGAGCCCTACTTCACCGCTGAATTCCTCGTTCTCAGATGTATGTTATTAATATCTCTACACTTTTAATATTTACTACATCAAAATATCGTTATCTTGATTACCGGGTTGTTATTTTCAATCAGGGTAGTGGATTCCATACCGCAACAACTACAACTCCATCCGCCAGCGTGTATAGGGAATGTATAATATGTGTCACTGAGGAAGCAACTACTGCATTTATTCATCGCAGTGCGCATCACGGCTCATGGACTCAGCTGACCATGGCTGCCGACGAAAAACTCATGCCTGTCCCATGTGCCGCGCACCTATCGTGGATCTCCTTCGAGTTTAATGCTGGATAATAAGTGGTTTAGCCAAGTTTAAAGTTAGGATTTGACGGATTAGGATTTGAATTGGGGAGGAAATCGGTCTCTACCTAATTCCCGCTAGGAAATGTAAGCTATGATTTAGATTTTCAAGTTCATATTAAGGAGTTCAATGAAAAGAGTAAATTTTTATTTTAACTGATAATATCTGTAATGTAGTGAGTTTCTATTTGATAATGACTTTCATAAGGTGCTTAAAATCGGTAATTAAGAACTAAAATATAAAGAAGGTTATCCAAATTAGTTCTCAAATTTTAAAGAATTTTAAATAAAATTTTAGCTTAATAGAACCACCAACCGTTGTATTTAATTGTTATTCCTACAAAATAACATAACACGCGCAGCAACTAAGGTTAACGTTAAGAAATAGTCTGGTCATTATGCAGACCACAATTAAATACTCGTGTTCCTTAGTCCGAATGAAGTAAGTTAACTTGAAAAATTAACCGAACATATTTACTCAATACTTTGTGGCTTCAATTATAGCACGGCCATCAGCGTAATTTAATGAATCGCTCATTTCATAATCACAAATGTCCAATCTCACGATGCAGCTCTCTCTCACGACGTCGGCAGGATCGCTCAAAATACTTGTAAGTATATTGAAACATCCGGTGGTGTCCCGATAGCACCCTGTGCTTCCGCACAATCATGCCTCACCTAAGAAAACTAGAATCAGACAATTAGATACATGAAAATGTTAACAACTAATTGTGCTTCGCGGTTACAATTTCTCTTATAGTAATATCATGACAATCTCAGTATACAAAGTTTTTAGAAATGTTTCCCTAACTAGATTCGAATAGAAGAAATTAATTGTAATCACTAGTTTTGCCCCGAATTGAAAATTTACCATTTCATTCTCTTGAACATCCCTCAGTCCGTACTCCAATGCACTGATGGACAGGCGGGGATCTTGAAGTTGTCTCAGATCGAATGCCACCTTATGCTTTAGAAAAGAATTCTTGCACTTCAGAGCTGAAAAGGGAATTCAAATATACCATCATTTCCATTGTATCGTAAATCAAGTATTTTTAGCACATGTGTATAGTTATAGTTAGTTTACCGTCACAGAGCGCTTGAACAGCTGCAGGTGTTCCAATGTCTCGAAGTTCAAACATTACTGCATAGCGATTTTACAGTTTTTGCTCTTCTTCATCGTCGGAATCTAAAATATCACTCAGGGATTTCACATCATGCACTGGTGTTTTCTGAAGCCGAGCAGCCGGATCAATTCAGTAGATCCCTCTGCATATTGTGCGATCGGAATTGGGCATTTTCAATCCTGCTATTCTACATGTGCCAGCAACAACGGGTACTGGATAATTACAAAACTCCTGGACAATTTTTCCGTAGACTTCAGGTCCTATCGCTCCAACCAAGTGCCTCGCCTATAGGTGATCGGTTTCAAAGAAATATATTCATTTGACTACTTAAAACTTCTTAGCTACGCCAATATTATAATGCAAGTAACGCTAATGTCACTACTCACCAGCTTCATGACGAACCATCGGGTGTTCCTGAAAATTATGCAAGAAGTCACGAAGGATCGGAATTGCTTCTTCTCGTTGCAATTTGTCCAAGGCAATACGGGAGCTCGGGCTTAAACAAAACAGACTCATCCCCGAAACAGTCGCAAATTAGTTTCACCGACAATGAGGTAGCCAATGAACTTAGAACAAAAAGAGCAGGGAGTCGACCTTTTTGTCTTTGAGTGGTTTGGATGTATCCCTCCAATATTGACCTATTAACTGGACTTGGTCTTCGGAAAACTGGACTTTGTCCCCGCTCCCACCACCACCATTGTGATTGCCCACAGATTCCCATCCCAGGCATACTTTTACTCAAATTGAAATTACATCCGGAATAAGGTTCCCCCGCATTGTAGAGCCTGTGTTGTGTGTAAGACTATTGCTACTACTCATAAATTGAACTTATTACATACAAAGACTAACCAGTGTGTCGACATCTAGCAGAGCTTGTCTTCTACTCTACTCTTCTGGCTGAAACTAATGTTCAATTCCAGAACATTCCATTTTCATTCAAGCAAATAGACCACTAAAAAATCATCTTACACAACACATGCACTGCATACTGCGTTTACCCGGCTGCATAATTAACATGACTCCAGTTTCCCTGAATCCCTTTTGACACGTCAATATTTGCAAAAATCACGCCCAGCTTGTCGCGACTTAGGTGTTTACGATGCACGATGCATGCTGTCTGCAAGCAAAGTATCTGGCGCGGAACCGTGTAGCAAATTAATCGGACGTAGAAAATTGTCAACCCGCGTGGTGGCTGCTACAGACGCAGACAGACGTGAAAACGTGTGATCTCTTCACGACACGACGAACAGCTTATTTTCGCCTTCAATTTGATTAGATTTTCCACATGAACGTCATTCATTGTGTACACGGCGAAGCAGAATATAAGGGCAGGCCAGCCCAGGATTCCTCAACGGAGAACGAAGTTGGAAGAGCACAAAAAGCGTAGGTGGATGAAGAAATATAGTAAAAATATTTTATTTTAGATCATTTGTTCAGCATGTTTGACGCGAAGCAAAAACATCCATTCATTCTCGATTCCCGGAAACCACACTTTCTCCTGGCGGAGAAAGCCGGTGGCTTTTATGCTAGAAACTGGTTGTATTGTTTGGAAAATGAAGTGTGAAGATTTTAAACTAGCCCCACAGTCAGTCGAGGATTTACGAAGCTTCAAAATAATTAACTCTGGTTGCATGTAATTTTATCCGCCGGCCAAACCGCAACTAACCGCACAGTGTACAAATCCAACCCAAGAGAAAATACAAATGTTATTCCGAATTCGGTTTTCTGGTTCTCGCCTTGTAATTTACCCTACTACCGCTCGCTGCAGTAGAGGATGGACCGCGGAAAGGAGCGATTAAACGAAAACCCGCCTCTGCCATGCCAGACAGTACAGGATGAATTTGAGCTCAGTTGAAAAGTGCTTTCACTCCAACATCCATCTCCTCTGTTCATCTCCACAATACAATAACCCGTCGTGTTTGAGTGTTGTGTTTGTATTTGTGACCTGACCGTGACATGGTCTGTCCACTATTTTCATATTTCTAAGACGAAGTGGACAATAATTATTGACGGAACGGATTTTTTACGCAAGAAAATCCAAGATTTGTATCCACATTTACGAGGATTTACATGTAGGGGTGTTGCATACGTGCGTGGTAGCTGATAAGCGTTTCCAGAACGTCATCATTTCCACTTGCGTTCGAAAGGATTTTTGTCCAATTCCAACATAAAATGTTCGTAGTAGCTCGAGTGCAGTTACGGTAAAACAAGAGTGCCGGTTTTTGCAAGTATGCAATCTTAGGAATCTTTTCAGTTTAACACCATTTGTGTGAGCGACGGCACTGGAGTGGAATAATAGAAGGCTGCCTAGTGTCAGTGTATATGGAATTGTAGTAAGTGAATAATTTAATTGAAAACCGGGCAACAACGGCTGGCTGGGTAGGGGACATCCACATAAAAGGACTCGCCGTTCCCATTCCATTCCATATGGTGTGATTTAGTGTAAATACTGGAACTCCTGGAGAACTCCTCACATGCACATGGACTTCGGGGGTACGTTACGGAAAGTGCATGAAGGGTTTCTGTTTTGAGGAGACTGCGCCCCGCTTCCGTTATCCTACTAAAAACGTCGTGGCCATCCTGCCGTGGCTTGCAACCCTAATTCTTTGTCTGTCTTCAAGATTGAAGCCTTTAGTTTTGAGGTGTGGGTGAAATGCATTCCTTTTCCTTTTGAATGCTTTGCGCCTTGGGAGAAAGCACCGTTGAATTGTTTTTCCACCCACACATTTGTATCGTGCAACGAATACGTACGTGGTGTGTGGAATAAAAGGGGATCAACAGGTTGTCCTATTTTTAAATTGGCTTTCTTCTATAGCCGCACGCCACTCGTCGTGTGTGTCCTTTGTTAGTCGTGTTATTGTGGTGGTTGAATTTCTGGACGTATCGTCATCGTGTTTTCACACATGTATCTAGCATATGGACAAAGCGAGCTTGATGCTTGATTTGAGATTCCTACTTACTCGAGTATACGTTTCATTTGAAGTCCATTTTTTAAAATATTTCTTGTAGTTTTTTTCCCTGTCGTTCCGGATTTTCTTAAGTGAGGGTGGAGGCACGTCATGTGGATGTAATAACGTTTATCATTGTAGTGACGCACCATAAGGGTAGAATGCTTTCACATATTTGCCAACATGTTATAATGAGCATGTGGCAAACCCAATCTCATCTTTGTTTTTTTTTGACTTGACGCTTGACGTAATTCCGTATTTGACGTCGCCTCCGCTTCGTCAGACGGCAGACAGACAAAGAATTAGAAATATCATATTCAAAGTAATAAATCCGTCGCGTCGACGTCAAGCAAGAGCTACAAGACAAGTTTTGGATTGGAAATGGAACAAATTTCCATTTCTTCGGATTTTGTTTCTAGTTCGTAAAAGGAGTTTCGAATTCTCCTGCATGCAATTTGCATTGAATGATCCGAAATCCGAATCTGTCTCCGTGGACTAATAAGTTACTTAATTTGCGTTGCGGGCTCCGGTTATTGACAACCCAAAGTTCCCATATACCGATGAGAACGTATACTTCGCCATTAATTACTTAGTCTTGGCCAGGGTTCCATATACTGGACAAGTTATTCTCAACATCTCAACCCTCGCACCACCAAAGCATATCTCCTGGAGAAAGTACGTACAAGATTGACACTTCAGCTCCAACTCAATCTGAAAATATTATGCATCGTCACGTCATCCCCGACACATTGACACCCTCAATGTTGTCTTAAAGTGTTACGTGGGTGGATTAAATTAAATACATGTCGAACTACTACAACCAATTGTGGAGAAGCTCCGTGGACAGCGGACGTTGTTGAGTCGAGTGAAAGTCGTCGGGGTCAAATGCCGATGCCCCCACGAAAACCAAGACCGTCACATCAATTACTTGGCAATAATCCTGGATTGGTGTTGAAGGATAGTGGGCATGGAAGGTACTTTGGGGGGAGACCTGTGGGTGGTCCTTTTCCAGTCTCGGTTCCTCCAGCGTCGTCGTCGGCGCCGTCATTCCCAGTCCCTAATCTCCAACAAGGACCGCCGTTCATTACTGATACTTTGGCCGCTTGTCTGGATGTGAACGGCACTTACATTTGCACTCCCTACAGTCCACGCTGCTACATCATACAGAAGGTAATGACTCTCCTCAAGGATTTTATTGACCACTTTACTTTATACGCAGTTAGTGTGTACTCTGGATGGGTTTTGGGGTCGCTGCTATGCTGGTGTGATTATTATTTTGAAATGTGTTAAACAAATGAAATAGGCATGGGTTCGGTCAAAACAGGTCCGAGGGCCTGGATGTTTCGAAATTGATCTACACGCCTTGTGTGGGTGAAGAAGTCATACAATCAAATTTTACTTAATTCACTAATTAATAACTCATTTTATGCTTTATCAGTCGTTAATTTCTTCTATACTAATTAAATGGCTCAGGTTTGACGTTCTAATGGATGCACTGGAGTAGCCGTAACTAATAACTAAAGGAGACATTTTGCAAAGTGCAGCGTAAAGTTAAGTATAGAGGTCGTGTGGATCTAAACTTTCGGTATAAAGTAATGTCCACTGCTACTTGAACTAGTATTTAGCTAGCTTTTATCTAGCAGTTGTTAGAGTGGGCGTGGACGGACGCGGATGCATGGTTTTCCAGACATTTTTTTGTTAGATGGAAACATAGTTAGCGTCCCATACATTTCAGACACATGAAACTAACTGACTGAAAGATTTCGGTTTGACTTTACCCCAAAAGTTTGCAGACAAGGACAAAATGAAAATTTATTGTCCTATGGTGATGTATTTTTTTTTACTCAACCAGTCGATTCCAGTTAGTTGGTAGCGCCATTTCTTTTTACAACTTGCTTCAGACAAGAACCGACGTTTTCACTTTACTAATTCAGGTTTTTGTTAAAACACGGTTACAATTAGAATAAAGAAAATGACGTTGATTTCACTTGGGTCAATTTTAGTATTTGGCGATGCGATAATATCATGGTTCAAAAATTGTGCACTGAATAAATCCAGAGCAGGTCATATGTTAGCTTATAAATCATCAAAAATGCATAACTCATGCCAAATTTGAACTTCACTTTATCATATTGATAAGAAGCGATTGTCAAAAGAATTGACACTTGACACATTATCCGTCGGCTAGGAAGTCAAGTCCGAATGTAATGTTCACACACGGATCGGGTATAATATTTATCACGGCACATGCATAGTATTGATCCCGCACGCATAGAAATCCTTATGGCCGGTCCACACATAAAATTTGAAGTTGGAGGTGGAATCCCCTGTGAAAATATTCTGAGGCGAAGCCGGGAGGACATGAATCCACAGTCGGGTATTTTGTGCGTGTGAGTCATCATATTGTGGTTTGGCGTGCTCGTGATTAAAATGTGCCGGGTCATATCTTGACCGTCATGTAAAAATCCTTTAATCGTGAGTGGGAACAAAGTAACTATTTATCATTATCTATTAGTACTTTAATTGGGCACCGCGTTCGATACTGTGAATTGATTGCTGGATTTATTCATTCCTTCAACAGGTGACACCCAACAGTGTGACGGTAACTCCAACGCCTTCTTTACCGCTGACACCGAATCATGTAACAGCTGGAGGAATTGGACAACTCGGAATTTCTCCTGGAGGGAGTAGTGGACATCTCGGGACAGTTAATAACGTGCAACAATTAACTAAATATAATAGCAATGGTATTAGTCAATGCCTTGCTGGGCAATCATCTTTTGTAAATCCAAACTCTCTTCTCGCGTCTTCGTCGTCCATACGGAGCAACCCTTATCGTCATTTGCAATCAGTTGTTGGGTCAAATCCGCCTTCAGGGATACCACAGCGAATCATAACAAGCCCAGGGAAAAACCACTCGGGATTTTCATCCACTGATCAACAGAACTTCAATTCATTATCTTCTGATATGGCAGCCGGATCCGGGGCAGCAGGTAAAAACCAGTTTTAATTTTAATTTTCGTTTCATTCCATAGTTGGAGATAGTATCTCCACGAGATAGTATGGAGAGGAAAACATTTTAAGCGGCCGCGGTAGCAGGGAGTATGACCGTTAATTTCTTTATTTGTCCTCTATCAACAATTTTAATATTATCCGTACGCTAAAACCTGTTATAATGCACGCAACATTATCAGTATCAGGGATTACTCTCATTCCAATCAAACTAACTCATTTATTACCCAGTATCGCCCTTCGCCCGGTACATTCACATTAAATAGTCATTACATTAATTGGTTGCATCGAATGAATCACCGACCTCGGACTGGGAGCCTGAAAATGTATGAATGAAGTTTGACAGTAGCTCTATGATAACTTTCTTTTACACTGCAACTAATGATACAATAATATGCGGGTTGTAGGGTTTTACGTGACTTCGTGTGCAGTAATTGTAAGCAACTCAAGTTAATCTTCAATTTGAAACACTATCTTGGGAAGTACACATTGGCAGTTGACTTTACCAGCAAGCAAATCTTATCTGGTAGTAAATCATATCTAATTGTAAGTCTTAACAAGCCTTCGGATTTTTGGGAAATACTTCAGTTGCTGCACTTTAGACTTGGTAAAACCACAACAAGGCAATGAAATGCTTAATGCTTTACTGCTACTGGTTAACTAGTTTAGCTATCGATATCAAGTAATATGTTATTCATTTTCTCATAGATGTTGCTTATTGTTCAGCGGCTTTGATAATAATACAAACAGGTAGGATTGAAAATGAAATCGGTCGCATGAAGAATTGATCTTTGTCCAAAATATTGTTTAGCGGTTAATCGAGTTAGCACAAGTTAGCAGCCAATACAATAGCCAATTAAAAGTTATTCTTGTGAACCTAAAGCTTAAGCTAGCTAAGTACCTACTATCATTCCAAGCAAACTTTTATTATTTTACTTATATAGTTTATTAGTTCAACTACATAGAACTTGCCCTAATATTTTGTTTATTGTTATTTTAATATACCAATTCTGAATTCTATTCCGCATTCTTTTCTTCCTTTCGAACTTGAGCTCCTCGTCCTTACTTCTCCAAAATAATTTAATCACAATTTCCTTTCCAACATCTTAGGTGTACCGAATCCAATATTTATGATTGCGTTTGCGTTGCGTGTTTAGTGTTCCAGCATTTCCTTCCAACTCATAGTATTCATTGGCATTGATTTCGTATTATCGATTTACGATCCAAAATGAAAAGTGAAATTACCATTTATTCCACCACAGTCATTGCAGTGTGTGGTGAAACTCAACTCGCCATAACCTCATGGAGTCGTAAAACATTATCCTCGTCCATGTCGTTGTCTACAATACAAATTAATATTGCATATTGTTTCATTCAAACCATCAAAGTCAAATTCAAATCAAAATCATCGCTTATGCCCATCCATCCGCTCCCTTGCCTTGCCTCACCCGCCGTACCACAATCCAACCGCAAATCAACTTCGGATATCTTAAATTTACATAGTTAGCTCCCTTGTGTCCTGATTTTTAAAATGCTTTTAAAATCCACACATCCCGTCGTCGTCGGATCGCCCCATCATATGCGTAGGGGGAGTGAGCCAATACATAACATAGTTGTTAAATTTTTATCCATTTAGACGAAGAAGCCTAGGTCTCAACTAGCCCCACTCACCCTTGTTTTTCCATGCACACTGTGCGGATAGAAAAAGGCGAAAAATGTATACCGCGCGGCGGTGCTGAAGCGAAGACCACGCCGTGGATTTTGTGTGTCGTTTCCCCCGTATACATGGCCAGGAATAGGGAATCCCCGCCCAATCCCATCCCATGTTTTTGCCCGACCGTTCATGTTGGATGAGGGGTGGAATTTGGGCAACCGCAGGCCAAGCGGCGAGGCTCTCATTTGCTTTGCGTGCGCGATGTATTCCATCTCTCCTTTAGAACCATGCATGCCCATGCCATTTACCTTCCATTTTCTTCCCCTTGTCCTCCCTTGCCTTCTTCTACACAAGCACAAGCTCTCCCCGACCCGATGGAACACCATAAGGCAGAAAGAGTCGTCCGTCATGTTGCAAGTTGGTTGTTCCATATAAAGTAGTAGTTGGGTCCCGTGGCCATGCCTAGTGTCTCCTCCAAAAAACTTAGACAAATTCGGTCATCCATCCACATACCACGGACAACGGGGCTACGGAGGAACCAACTGTTTAAAATTAAAATCCTGTGTAAGGTGTGACCTCTCCGGCCCAAGTGAATTTGAACAAACTATTTTTTTTTTGACTGACTGAGTGAAGTGAGTCCCCCCTCCCCCCCTGCTCACGCACACACGAGTCCCGACCGACCGACCGACGTCCTGGAGGGAGGTCATTCCCTACTCTACCACTGCCTGCCCCGAACCGCCGTTTAGTTGTTGTTCCCATCCTCGATCCTCGTTACCTAATTAAAAGGGCTATCTGTTTTTGTATTATCGTTCAGGGATTATGTCGTCCAAAGCCCAGATGGCATTGTCTAATGACGCTAGTGTTGAAGATGGTGCAATTCAGAATGATTTAGATGACCAAGGAATCCGGCCTCCTGTCCCTGTTCAACGAGATGATCAAGTTTCCAAGGATATCCCTCCCGATGAATTACGACAGTTGATTGCGGCTCAATTGGAATATTATTTTTCACCGTAAGTGGATGTTTAGTTTTAAGATTTTAAATGTGGGGTAGGGGTTGAGTAATGGGGACAAAGGGTCTGATTTTGGTTTTTATTTGTAGGGAAAATCTATCCAATGACAAGTTCCTAGTCTCTCAGATGGATAGCGATCAATATGTTTATATTTCCACAGTGAGTAATTTTAATTTGATCAAAAAACTGTCATCGGATCTTGATCTCATCACAGATATTTTGAAGGGTAAGGAAGCCTAGTTCACTATTATCCATAATATTTCTTTTATTTCAAAAAAGTAAGCTTAGCTCTGCAAATGCAGCAAATATAAAGCTTTGGGTCGGGCTGGCTGCTCCAGTCCAGTAGAAACTGGTTTGGTTTTAGAAGCGGAGAGCAGGCCCTTCACTCAAGCCATGCAGAATTTACATAGGCTTCGCTTGAGTTTGAGTAGCCAAGCCCGACTTTGACTTCGAACTGTAGCTTGTTTGCTCGATTCATAAGTTTCTTGTACATTACATGAATTTGCAACGCATAATATTTTTAGTAAATTAGCTAAGCCGGAGCAATAAATTTCGAATTCTATTCAAATATCGCAGAATCAAAACAAGTACAGGTGCACCCAGATGGAAAGCGAGTAAGGCCAATATCAAACAGAACTGTGGTGATTCTGCGGGGGATTCCGGAATTTACACCGGTGGAAGAAATTAAAGTTGGTTGAAATATATGAACTTGAACAATTTGTACTAGGATTTAAAATTTGCCATTTACATATTTACTACAAGAAGCGATTATTCTCACAAATAGGGGTTGTTCGAGAAGGAAAATGCCCCCAAGTGCAATAATTGTGAATTTGCTTTCAACGACTCTTGGTACCTCAGTTTTGACTCTGATGATGAAGCTGTTAGAGCACATCGTTACCTCAGGGAAGACGTTCGTGAGTTTAAGGTAAGTAACTTGACTTAGATTACAACATAAATATGTAATGGCTTACCAACTTTACTACATTAAGCTTTAATTACCTAATTATTCAGGGTCAACCAATCATGGCCCGTATTAAGTCTCGACCGACGACATTACTGTCACAAGGCGTTGGAGTGCCAATGAAGAATGGATTCCATCCTTCTCCACAGCATGCACACTCACCCTACGTCAATATCAGTACTGCTTATGTTTCAGGTGCTCAGCCTGGACAAACTAATGCCGCTGTTGCTACTGCTCCCATGTTTCCTGGTGGGCAGCAGGTAAACCTCGTACGTCATCTTTCTTTTCTTTTGTTCGCCTATTTATACATTTTGATTTGCAATTGCATATTTTTATTTGAACTGCCAAAGCTTGGTTTGGTTCAAATGTAAATGTTTGTTTTTGTTGCTCTAAGGTTTCATCCCCAGTGTTCGCAATTCCGGGTGCTGCTTACGCTAATTTTGCGACACAACTGCCTTGGGCTAGCTACTATGATCTTAACCAATCGATGGGTGTGTACTCACTCAATGGACTTCCACCAACGGCTTCTCAGCAGCAGCCAAGCCCAAACTACCCGAAGACCACTCCATTGACTCTGCGACATCGCAATCCAAAGTAAGTTTATTCAATTTAACATCCTCCTTTTAGGAGTGAATTTTGAAATTTACCTCTAAAGTTTTTATAGTTTGCCTCGCGGACCAAGAAGACCCGGGCCAGGAGATAGTCATATGCACAATTCAAATGGCGGACCTTCTCATCAATACGGGGGGAACAGTAGTACAGGTCAACACCGAAAAAGTAATAGCACTGGTGCTCCGACCCCACTTCTTGGAATGGCTCCTACGAACATGCCTTTAGGAGTTCATTCGCAACTCCTTACGCATAATCACCACGGTCATGTTCAGAATGCTGGCTCATCGAATATTAGTCGAAATGGTGGGCAGGGACACTACGGGATGGGTCCACCTCAGCAATCATCAGTTCCACACGTGAATAATCATTCGGGAGACAATTATCACTCTTCCAACTCCCGACCTTACCGCGGTGACTCTCGGTAAGATTCACCTCTTTCACTTCAGACTATTCTGTATTTAAACTCTTCTTGCCAGGTTTGATATTAATTTTAATCTTTAATTTTAGTATAGTTTCATGAATTTTAGCGCTTAACGTCGGAAATACGCCCTTATCAGCTTGTATATAACTACAATATAAGTAAATGGAAGTATTTCTAATATATCATTGCAATTATTGTTTAGCCCAAGAAGTAGCTTGAGTAATCGAGGAAAAGTAACTCAACGTCATCGGGAAGAGGACGGAGGATACGAGAGTACCCAGGGTTCAGCTTCGGCTTCTTCATCAAACAAAGCGAATCCGTCCACTCGGACTGGGACTGTTGCTCCATCTCCAGTGTCACCTCAGCTCATTGCAACTCAGGTCGTCTCCAATTCTCAGCAAAATCAGGGAAGAACCAATTTTGACTTGGAAGCATCTGCCTTTCCTCCGCTTCCAGGATCAGCCGACTCTGCGCTTAGGAATGGAGACACTCCGTATGAAGGACGGTAAGCTATTCGTAACACAATGCCGATCATTGAACGCCCGCTTACTTTAAACATTTTTACATTTTTAGTCAATTAGTTTTAATAACGTATTTGCGTATCTTATTGCAGACTGTCCGATGTAGTGAAAGGAGTCAAGAACCTAAAGGTTTCCCCTGGAGAGAAAGAAAAGGAAGATATTATTGTTGGAAGTGCTGCCTCGAGTGCCTCTGTGTCGGAGCCATCTCTAAATACTTCTGCTGCTTATATAATTTCTATGGCATCCCCGACCAAAGATGTTGAGAACGAAATACCGCATCCTAGTCAATTTTTATCTACCGCACTACCTGCGTCTAGGAACAAGAAGGAGTTTCGTGAGGTTGGAGTTGGCAGTGCCGATGACAGCCACGATACTCGTGCGCCAGCTTCCAGGTATAAAATGCAGCCGTACAATGTGCATTTGTTCATTTAGTTCTTGAACCGAGGTTGACGAACATAACGATTTATTTATTACAGAGAGTATTCAGTGATTGGAGTTAGAGGAAAGGAGACGGCAGACAAATCAACGAGAACTGAAATTTCCGAATTTGTTCAGGTAAAACCAAGTTTTGTATAATTCATTGTGTTTTTAGATAACATATAAAGCTAATACGATAGCCTGCCCTCAGTTAGCATTGACATATCTTGTGACCATTGCATTTAGCCAATAATATTTTACAGGAGTGGCGCGGATCTGGATTTTGCAATTGTGATATTCAAAGACTTGAATGAATGTTATGATATTTCTTTTTTAAGGGGGTATTTTTGTCGGAAGGAGCTAATCATTTTTGAATAATCATTCCCTTTTTACTAACTTGTGAATGTGAATCATTTTGCAACTAAACAATTTGTTTTTATCGTTTACAGGGAAGAATAGTCAACACAGTGCAGACATCCGCGTTGCTTCATGGTGATCAGAGTGGAAATGGAACCCGTGCTGGAAATGAGCCAAGACAAACTGGAGGAAATCGTGAGGATGCTGGAAATTATCGGAACAAGCCAGCTCCTACACTCGCTAAATCACCAGTTGCTGGGAAGCGAAATGCACCGGGCTCCCAGGTTCCACCAGGGTCACCTTCATCAACGGCTGCGGGGTCAGAGGTGCCTTATTCGTCTAATCAGCAAAGTTTAGCGTCGTCTCCTGTGTCTTCCCCTGCTAAGTCGTCCCCATTCAGTGTCCCGTCCGGCTCTGTCAGTAGCAGTAGTAGTAACAGTAGTGCTACACCTGGAGGGGTTGGTCGCGGCGGTGGCAGTAGTGGTGCTGCCACATATGTGGCCAAAACTCAATCGGACAATAATATTCGTGGTGGTGGTGGTGCCAGTGGGGGGAATGGTTCATCATCACAGAGTCTCCAAAAATTAAACACAAATGACAAAGATGCTTTTCCCACACCTGGTTTTGTGAAATCAAATGTGCCAATGGTCAAGCCTTTTTCTGGAGCGACTGAGCATTTATCCAAAGAAGTGAGTAAACAGTTTAAACAAAATTTTAGATGATCGAGTTGTTAGTTGCAAGAAGCATTGTCATTTGATTTAATTGTATTCATTTGATTATTCTTTAAAGGGAAATCGGACGGACGACGAAAAGCACAAACTGGATGGAATTGTTGGGTGCGGGAAGAAAGCAGAAGACAATAATTGCTCAACTGAAGAACGAGATGGATCTGTGCGACCGAGTTATGCACAGGTTGCTCTGAGTTATGCCCAGGTTGCTCAAAGTGGAAAAGAGAAGCCACCAACTTCAACAACTCAAGTCGCACAACCCTCACACTCTGCTACTTCTGTGTCCCAAAACCATGCAGGCGGTACTGGTGCATCAAACGCTTCTGGTGCTCACTCTGGACATGTCGGAGAAGACAGACGAAGGCAATTCAATGATGCCAAAGAAACACGCACACAATTTAGTAAGTAATTTGAATGAAAATCTTATATTAAAACTCTAGAGCCTACAGTCTAGTTTGTAGTCTAGACTGTGGGGTTCTTTATATTTTGGTGTACAAGTACCTACCGATGTGACCCAGTTAAAATTAACTTACATGCCTGACCTGAGATTGGGGATTAAAATAATTTGGCCATTTCGACCTTGACTGAAAGTTATGTATTACTCAGTTCCTCAGTGCATGGGGTTAGGCTTCCATAGATGCACTGTTTTGATTAGTCTCTGTGTTGCTTTCTCGTTTTATTAATGACGAAGAAAAGTGTCTAACGAGACTTACAGAAAAGTATGGTTGGGATTATCATTTTTCTTATTAGGCATTTCTTGTTAATGAGAAATCAACTCCCAGCCCTCACAAACCATATCAACACTAAGCAAGCGCTTCTTATTCCTTAATCTTAATCTATGCTGGTTGAGTTGAATATTATTTTATTGCGCAAGACTTTAAATACCAGAGATAAGCATTAAAGCGTGCCGTTATGTTATAAGGTTAACGATTGTGAGTTTTTTCTATTACTTGTACTTTAAAGAAGTACACCAGTATTTCATTTGACTTATCTTCGAAGCAGTTTAAGGGGAAGTTAAAACATGAGAGTGGAAACTAATTGGCCCATTTATGTGTTTTGCAGAGCCTCATCTTCAACAACGTTCAAATAGTGGAACTGATGGACCTGATCGGGACCGTGATCGAGATCGTGATCGTGGTGAAAGGAATTTTCGTCGCGGTGGTTTCAGACCTCGTATGTCGTCTGAACATTCTCAAGATGGAGCTGGAAATGGCGGTGGCCGATCAGGACGTGGGCTTAGATCCCCAAAATGATTATCTTGTTATCGAAGTATGACCATTTTTTTATTAAAAAAATAATTGGCTTTTGACTACACTATGAGTGATTGAGTTGGATGACAGTAGGTTTTTGTGCGCAAGTTAGTCAAAATTTATTTAAAAATTTGTTTATGATTAGTATCATATTCAGGTAAGACTTGGTTCGAGTAACTGTGTTTTTTTTTGTTGCCTTAACTTTTAAGTTCCGCCCATCCCATCATTATTTTTCCTTATAAACTTGTATTTGAGATGTGTATTTACAAAAAATTCCACAAGTGGTTAGAAGTGGATGGATGGCGTACAACTTTGCTAGAATGAAACTAAATTTAAATTCCATGTGTTATGGAATTTTTGCAATATTTGTTTTCTCCTCTGTTTGTCGGGCGTATCAGTCGGACAAATCGAGGAAAGATAGATCAAAAAAGTGAGAAATAAACAATTGTTAAAGTTATTTATTGGGTGCCTTTTTGAAGAAAAGTGATTTTATGAAGAGAGAAGAATGTGAGTCAGTTCGGTTGAGGGGTGTGGGTGGTCATGTGGTACACTCACTTGGATTACAAAATTAAAATTTGATTCGATCGAGTTTATTAGAATTTTCAAACCAAAACACGGGATTTTTGTGGTGTGTTTAACCCCTGCGCTCTCACCGGAACGCTTTACGGTGCACTGAGAGATGGAAGTTAATAAGATAATGCACTTAGTTAGAATTTTTAGTCGCTGGATAGACTGTTGTGCGTGTAAGTGAAAATATGTTGAAGTTAAAACTATATAACAAATGGAAAAAAATAAAAATCATTTTTGTAATAAAACAAAAGCCTCAATTCCGTGTGTTTCCCTTCGAAGTCTATTATTTTCCACCTGGAAATTATCATGAATCTCATTCTACGCTTGCCTTCTGCCGAATTTTTCGGGTAGTTGATTTATAATCTGGACATTAGTTTTTGGAATTTGATTAAAATAGTTTTCGGGAACGGAAGGGCAGACACGAGCATTTATGAATTGAGAACGGAATGGGTTAAGTGCCCGGAGAGATCCGAATTCGGGGAATCCCCCTGACTTGGCTCCAAGAAATCGATTTATATCAACTTTCATTCCAACCACGTTTTTTGCCGAGCCTCTTGTTCTTTCGGAAAGGGCTTTCCATTGTGGCGCAATGCGAGCGAATGCAGTGGCGTTCTATTTCCTGGAACTCGCGTGGGTTTTAATCCATCTTCTCCACGTTTTAGATTCCTGTCCGCCGAACGTAGTTGTGTACTCGGATCATTTGCCCAAACTCGGTTCACCTTTCACCCTTGGTGGTCACGTACAATTTATATTAATGTTTTTTATATTTTGACGATGTTCAATGAAATGCCGTAGCGTCGTCGTCGTCCTCGTCGTCTTGGAAGTCTACATGTTTTCGTAAGGCGACTTTCCGGATTCATTTTACAAACTGGCTTGGAGCCAGAGAACCCGGGGTTTACGGTGAATCTGCATGGAGGAGAGCATGTATGGTGGAGTAATTTCCAATGTACGAGAACTTATGGCTATGTGTTCCCAGAAAACTTTACTAGTTCCTACATTGAAGAAGACTTGACTTGGTTATTTTGAGGGACTTTTCTCATTCGAGTCGAGGCTTCAAGATTGGGAATGACGCAAGATTAGGTGTTGGAACTTTTTTTTAGTGGAACACTTTCCGGTTTTACCGTCGATCCCTTTGCCAATAGTTGACATTTACACGGAAAAGGCAACAGTTATCAATGCATGCAAAATCTACTAACGAATTGTCGTCGCGTCTCTCACCAAGGCAAGGCTAGGCTAGAAAATAGGAACTGACATTGACCAGGAAAACCATGTGTCGTTTCCCTTTCAGATTTGCATTTATGTGCGTCTCCTGCGTGCATTTATCTATTTCAGGTGATTACGGCTTGAATTTATTCATTGCTTCAGGGAAATCCCTGCAGTTGGTGACCTCGGTGGCGCCTGGCTATGGGACAATACTTAGTTTTCGCCAGTGTCTGAGGCATGTGCAGGAGAATTCAAGTGCCAAAATCTGCAGAGTCGGTTGTCGTCGGCTGGCCTGGCCGGCCTACTGGGCCTACCTTCAACTTCACTTGCAAATCCTCTCATGATGAATAAATCTTTGTATTTTTTAGTCAGGAAGAAGAGGAACGCCCTCACACATAAACAGCACTTAAAGCAAAGTCGGCTTTTTCGCAGAAATGCCCCCATTAAATTATCGGATTTAATTACGGACAGGGACAACTGATCATCCAATTAAAATTATTACTTGAAATTCGATAGCAACCAGGCTCATCAGCACAGGTACATAATTTATATGTACCGGTATTGGTTTCTTAAATTTTTACGAGACGAAACGATTTCGCATGGCTAATGCCATTCTAGAACGATAATTACGCACTCCGTCACGCGTACGTACGCCTCTGCAAATTAATTAATATTCATGCAGAAAAGTGGCGCGACACGGCGTCCGCGACATAAAGTGGTCGGACGCCGCTTCGGTCCGTCGCCGCCGTTGAGTTGTGGTACTGTGCCACGCTAAATACACGTCTGTCTTCATCTAATCTCATCTTATTTTGATTGAGTGGGCATTAGGTACTTTCTCGGGAGCCAGTCTGAAGGAATTCGCGGATTGTAATTGCAATTGTTACTTGGAATGTCTGGCTGTCCAAATGCACATAATGTGTGGCTGTAGGCGCCTTACCAGGAATGTTTGCAAATTTCATACGCATACACTTACGCTGCTTTGTTATTGTTGAGTTGGATTAATCTTCAACCCACAAAATTCCTCGTCGCCACCTTTTTCATGTGGCTGGCAATTAACCTACCGCACGCACAACATAGGACAGGGTAGTGGTGCTAAACATGTTGCTTTTAATGAGAGGCGCCCATCAATGATGCAATTCCACTGCTGCTCTTTACTGGTTAAGGCTACGATTGGTTTGAGTGTTGACATCACGCAAGAAGATTTTTCCTGAAGCAAAATATGATACCAAATAAGGTAAAACACAATGTAGACCAATTCTAGTAGAATTGGATAATGCATATTGCATTGGAAACTGCGATTTTAGATTAAATTACTAGATCGGAACTTTTCCGCATTACATGCGGATAAATTATTAATAATCCAACACATTAATCAATGATATTTTGAACATATGAACGCATTGAAATCTGCTAACAAATCTCTTTATACCGAAAGAAAACATTGTTTATGAACGGCCCTTAATTGCTTTTATAATATAAAATCCCACGCTTACAAAAATTCTAAGAATGCAAACTTTGCAAAATACCAATTCCATGGTATGCAATCTTTTGACAGATCATGCTCAGAAGTGCCTCAAATCCAAGCCTGCTTCTCATTATTAATTATGGTTTAGCAAATTACAAAGCCATAAATGCCGCGGAATTCACAGCTTATCAAAAATCAAAACAAAGGAATGAATATAAACGATTAAAGGGAGGGATTCTGGGTATTAGTGCGAATGCGAAGTTTCCATTTTTGCAAGACGCGGGTGTTGTGGAGCCGTCGAGCCGTGCCATGCCATCCCAGCAGCACCTGCTGAATCCCCACTTAATTGAACAAAAGGTTCTTTGTGCTTTTTCGCGTCTTGAATCCTTGGGAATTAAGGTACCTTAAATTCAGAACGACAACCTGCCAAGTGCCAAAATCCCTTTGGGATGCGATGGACTGAATAGCCCTGACCCTCGTTCTTCTGTACCCATCCCGCATCCACCAAGGGTGGTCCTCGTCCCTCCCTTTAGATTTTAAAACTACGACCGACTACTTTTCTCCCTCTGAAGAAATCTTTAAAGGATCATAAAGAAGACCGGTTTTTCTGCCCCTTAATTTTCAAAAAAATGGCCAATTGTGGTAGGATACAGCACACCGAACTGGTGATTGGACTCCTCCGTAGTTAACACTAATCATACCATAAAAGGGCATGCATATATCTATTTCAATTTTTTTGAAAAGTGAATTATTCCACTTACTTAATGTGAACGGCGAAAGGTCAGGTGAAATGACTAACCGGAAAAGGTCAAATTTGGAAATTCCCGGTAATTAACACAGCACGCATGTCCGTGTCTTGTGTGAAGGTCAGTTTGTGCAGCCAGGATCAGGATATAATAATTTTGATCAAACCTAAATTAAATTATTTATTACGCCCTCCTTGTTTCCGTTTCCATACATAAAGCATGGGTAGATAAACGTCGAGTGCAAAATTGTGTGTAGTTGGAGAAGAGAAAACTTTGCATGTTAAAGCGCTATGCACACTGCAATTTGCAAGGACATGAAATGAATGCTCCACAGCACAACATGCACAAGAGCCAAGCGCAGCGTGTGAATATTTTATGTTGGCAAAAACGACGACGTCATCATTTGGTGGTCTGACGATGACGTCAATCCACTTGATCATCTCGTGTTTCATGTCATGACGAAACTTTCGGTTCCCTTGCGTTGTAGCTGCCGCTGCTGCCGTGCTTGTCACATTACATTTTGTTAGCTAGGAGCAAAAAAAGTTTGCCAAAACTTTTCTTGGAAGGCGGGATGTACAGTGCCATGCAAGTCGGCATTTTCTGCACGGCTAGGCTATACATGGCGTAATTGGGAGTTCGCAGTGCAGCATTTGGCATTATGCTACTCCTGGAACAGATTTGTGAAAAAAAAACATCAAAATGAATGGATTCATTTGACATGCCTTCGTTTATTATTTACAAATTGTGGAAAATCCATCAAGCACGATCAACTACTACTAAAAATGATTGCATTTCACAAATGTATTATATAAATGTAATCAGAACTAGAGTTTCGAAACCCTCTCAATCTTAGATGGATTCTTTTTGTCGTTCTTTTCATGAAATTTGATACACAATACAAAGGAAACCTTCCAATTTAGTTACAAGTGTAAACAAATTCTTTCGCCCTTCCAGTATTGACGATTTGTTTAAAGTTTAATCTCAAAACCTAAACGGGAGGCTTTAGGCATAATAAATAATAAATAAGGGAATTCCCGTCCCGATCCCCATGCACTGCCATTGTGTCCAAAGCTAACCATTTTCATTTTGTCGCATTCGCATTGGGAATTGTATTATCTGAAGTTTTCCTCCTTGAACTTAGGAGGACGAGAATGCCAGAGACACAAATACTAATGTATTACAGATGTTTTCCTTTGACAAAACTCTTCAAATGTGTTCAACATGGCACGGCACAGGATCCGAAACTCAAAGCAAAGCTACAAAACTTTTGCAGAGAAAATTAAAAGGACACAAAAGGATCCTTTGTTTGGTTTCTTGATTCTCGTATTCATATGGAAGAGGGGAACAGGGGAATTGGGGCGCTTTGCGTTTTAACCATGTTATCAAATGTAATCATACTCGGACGGAAGTTTTATTGTATTCCGACAGGTGCAAGTCCTTTCCTTTCACTCTTTTCTTATCTTTTCTTCACTTTGCCCCCCAACTTTGATGCTTTCTTTTATCCCAAGAACACACGTACAATACAATTTATTACATATTTATTTGCGGTGGTCTTGGGGCTTTGTGTTTTTATTAACTGTGGCTTTGTGGTTGTGCTCATAATTCGTGGGGGTAATAATCCAATTCCTTATTTGTTCTTAATTATTGCTTGGATTTGATATTGTTTTTTTAAAGGCTAAGGGTCATTTCTCAGCACTAAAAATCAATAAACCATTCATTTAAGAGAATGAAAAAGTTTCTTGTACATAAAATGTTGAAAATAATTGCTAAATTGTTTTGATTTCCGGTTCTTGGTGTCAAATCCAAATTTTTCTGGCACCTAATTATTACAAATTAATGTCTTTATAATATATTTCGAAAATTTAAACTTCCTCCAAATAAAGAATAATACTCATAAAATAATACATCGTAAAACAAAAACAGTAATACTTTGCACTCCCATAGTGGAACTTGTAGTCTCTTTCAAAGTGCACTTTATGACATGAGCCGCATCATCCCAAACAAACTACCTGGTTCCTTTTCGTATATTGAACGTCTGTTCCTTAACCCATCGTACCTTTACGTGTATTGTTGGACCCTTGCCAGCAACACACCCATGCATTGTTGTAGGTGGACTTTGCCCGAAGCCTTATTTCAACCCTCTCCTTTACACGGCAGAGGTATCCCCACCTGCACCTGTTCCCTGGACTCCTTTGTGTTACAACTACAACTGAAGGGGAAAATAAAATAGCGTAGGGCCAGCCGAATGCAATGCAACGTTGT
Source organism: Orthonychiurus folsomi (assembly GCA_036851895.1). NCBI lineage: Eukaryota > Metazoa > Arthropoda > Collembola > Poduromorpha > Onychiuridae > Orthonychiurus > Orthonychiurus folsomi. Next base: position 44,739 of record JAAXYW010000184.1, read on the forward strand.
TGAAGTGAACTGTTCCTTTTTTCACCTTTTGCAGTTTGGTTTGTTCTCCCCCTTCCTTCGCCTCGTCCGTTTCCTTTTTATTACTTTTTGGCTTCGGCCAGGTACACACGATTCCAAACCATTCAGTCAGTCCCTTCCCGTCCATACAAATCAAGAGTTTGCAAATTCTACGGGAAATTTGCAAGGATTTTATAATTTATTCCTCGTTTTTGTGACTCGGACGCGGACAGGGACGACGGACGATTCTAAGGAAATCCTCGTAAATTTAGTGTCGTGCCGTGGCGTGACGTACTGTTCAGAATAATTATTGATTGATTCTCTAAAGTGTTTGGAGTGAAGTGATTGATTAAAAGCACTTAAGGACTCACGGTATAGTTAGTGTGTGGCGTAGCGTCTCTTAGATTTTTTTTTGCAAAAGTGTTTGCGAACGGAGGTGATTGATTACGATTACAAATTTGAACCATTTCCCCACAACCAACCGCATTTCATTCTATTGTTTTGACGCCCACACGTAACACTTTTTAAAGGGGTTGGATTCCAAGTTTAGTGAAAATATTTACATTAAAAACAACACGTGGTTGAGGTTAGGAATCCTCGGAAAGGAAAACATCCCAGGAAACGAAAACGACGGACGAAGGATTTGAAACACCCAAGGTAAATTTCCTGTGTGGTTTGGAATTGTAAACAGCTTTATTTTTCTCTTTTTATTTTACTTGTGTTTGTGTTTATCGAATCTGTTGAAATGGAAAATGGGACGGCTGTGCTGATTGGTATATAATATCGTATGTTGTTGTTTTGAGAGGTCATTGTCGAGACGAGAGTATGTGGTTTTATTTGCAATAATCACGTGGTCTAAAAATTTCATGGTGCGTGGATAATGTTATTAGCATCGTTTCCTATGCCGCATGCCGTGTTGGTTTGGTTATTACGAGTAATGATATGAGGAATACAGATGTGCTGTGCGCCAGTTGTAGTAGTAGTCTGAAAATGAAATGGAGTGGTGGGATATGGGCGTCAGCTGTGATGCAAACAATTAAAACTCCGACGAAGCAAAAAATGAAAAATCCAGCACTCGACTCCGACGGCCGAATTTTGCCCTATTCGGTGGTAAAAAATAATACTTTGAGCGTGAAGCTTTATTCATATTTGACCTCCGTTGACTTGCGAACATCAAAAATGCATTCTTATCTTCTTTCTTTTAAAGTAGTGCAGTGTTTTCTGGTATCTACATTTATGGCATTCTTTTGGACAAATCTTCTTTTAACGAGGGGAAATGTAACGTGCAAGACGAACCCGGATCCAAGGGATTGAATCCCAGCACTAATTATGTGACTATACATACACTATAAGTTAAGTTTGTCCCTCATGTGTGTTATGGCTGTGGCCATGACTTAAATCAGATTCTTAATCGACTTTTTAATTTGTACGTGCGTAAACTGGTGAGTTTCATCGCTTGCTCCGCAGACACGCACACAACACCTTCTGAATTATTACTGCCGATTATTCCGTAATCAATGTGCACACATACACTTAATTTTAATGAGGAATCGATCCACTTTTGTTTTTCACAAGCCGGCTGGAATCAACTGGTGACCAGCATGTTAATGTTAAGCTTGTAGTAAGCGGATGTTTGCACTTGCTAATTACACCATCCGATCGACGATCCCTGTATTAGATTATTGAGTTCATGTTTTTCACTTTATAATTTGACGAAACCCTTCAAAAACACGTGTTGTGGCGTTCGCGTTTTGCAAACATCCTTTCCTTGATCTATTTCTGGAATCCACTAATTACCTCAACTATTATAAAGTTGTGTAATGCAAAATCTGGATTGGGAATTGGCACAAATTGGAATCCTCAGCAATTCTTCCGCGTAAGTCAGACTGGAAAGGTGATAAGGGGAAAAAGTTTTTTTTTTACAGAAAATCCTCCCCCTAAATAAAAACTAAATAAACAGAAATAGACAGGTGTTGGGGAACGGGTCGCTCGATATTTATGAGTTTTCACTCGTCGATGTCCACTACTTCTAGTCTCCTCGTTCCGTGGGTTGAATTCCTTGAATAAATATTGAAGCCCTTTACTACTGGACTTGAACTCCTGGCATTTGGTTGGAGTATTAGTATGTCGCCCTCTCGACATGAGCTCCAGGGAAAAAGTTATAGAGTCAACGAAAGTAAAGCTCTTTGAATAATTTTGTTCTCCTTTTTCTTGCCTTGCTGCCATGCATGCCAAGGGCACGACGCGGACATTCCTCCGTCGTCGACTTTTCTACGTTTCCTTCCGTTGACCAGCGGCTGGGCCCAGTCGTTAACAAAACACAAACACAAGTTGGAAGCAAACAAATAGTAATATAATTGTTTTTGCATTGCAATCCAGGAATTCTAGTAGCCTAAAAACTTGCTATTTGCAAAGTAGAGTGGTATATTATAATAATAAATGTGCAATTACTACGACTCGAACTCGAAGTAATGCACTTCAGGTACAGGTACACTATTTCTATTAACCTTTTCAAATCTTACCCTGAGGGCGAGGTAATTATTTCTGAACCCTTTAACCCTTCATATATGTATGCCTTTTAGAATATAGTAGTACAATACATCTATTTCCAGGAAAAGTTATAAAGGCTTAAACCTTCTAATGAGTCCACTTCTAAAATAGAAGGCTCAAAATTCCCATTCACTATTTTACTTGAAGCGTGGGAGCAGTGCTTCGGTGGTAGTGGTACGTACAGTAGTAATTGCATTTATTTTCAAGGCGGTGTAAAATGAAAATGACCAGAGTAGTTCGTCAAGTTAGAAAAATCCCATTTACACAGTACCGTACCGCATTGACCGCCCTGAGTATTTTGTATTTTCACCGTGTTTTCCGCCGCCTTCATGCCTGACAGCTTCGTCTGACATGACATCTCGGACCGATATTTCCCTGGATGTCTATCCCTCTTTTTCGTTTGAAGGGTTTTGTGTGTAGAAAATGAAAGGCTGCTTGGTTAAACTCGGAGCTTGATTGAAATACTTGGAGGAGTCCATGTATTGCCTGGTCGTGCCGTGCCATTTATGATTATTTCTTTCTTTCCTTTCTTCACTCACCAAAACCCGAACCGAAACGGCGTCCGTCCTTCATTTAGGAGGAGTCCATGTATTGCCTGGTCGTGCCGTGCCATTTATGATTATTTCTTTCTTTCCTTTCTTCACTCACCAAAACCCGAACCGAAACGGCGTCCGTCTTTCATTTCTCCTCCGTTGCTGTGTTACCGCATTCAAATCACCTACACGTGCCATACCGGGTTGGCTACCACGAGAGAAACCCGACTTAAATTTCATCCGAAATTACGAAAGAGCCGAGACCCTTGCTAAAATTATAATAGAACATACGTAAAGTGTGACGGTACATGAAAAAGGGACATATGGAATTTAGCAATCAAGTCGTGTTGGTGTTGGCATAGGCAGGCAAGGCATGGATTTTATCAAAGGTATTCATTCGTTTTGCCGTAGTGGATACCCGTTCGTAGGCGACGATAATAATATACAATGCAAATACTTCGCCCGCGTCGTTCGTATATATTTATTCGACCTGATTGTAATTAGAGGACATGACCAGAGGAGATATGAAATGTTATTTCAGGGTAAAATTCAAAGGTTGAGTATTTGCATGCATTTGCAGGGGAGAGGGAGCCGTAAAACTTGTGATTGGAAGCCTGAAGTTCCGCAAATCAAAATTCGCAGTATTTTGCATTCATGGGGAAAGAATTGAACTCAATATAGCCGATGAGATAGCTGTTAGCCATTTCACCTGGACCTGGATACGATTTATTCTTGTTCAATATATACGGAAGCACTTCATTGTTAAAAATCCATTCTAGGTAATTAAAACTTACCCACACGCATCGTATTTTGCATTATGGGAGTGCGTAGAATTTCGGGTTAGACAACAAAACGGTACTGAAATTAGAAATACCATCTGCAAAATGAATTTACGTGTAATTTGAATCAATGAAGTTACGTTCATTCAAATTTTCAAATTCATTCATCAAATTTACAGTCACTAAATCTACAAGTAATGAACGGATGCCTTTTATGGATGCTTTACTGACGTTGACAAAGAGTACATTCCCTCCAGCTGGAAACTGAAGCCCATGACAATATGTCGCAAATATGCGAATATTATGTGTGAAAGATAAGGGAGGACGTGCTGGAAATGAAGTGAATTGTCAAGATAAGGGGGAACCAGGTTCCATCGCAACGGGTTTGCAAATGAGAATTTTATTCAGTTGCGAATATCCACTTATCCGGGCACCTTCAGTGTTCGCACACGACACGAGTACAGTATTGCATATGGCGAATTCGTGATTACATTACATTAAATTCAGCTCAGGTTTCAATTTTGGTTGTCTGGATCTAATTGCATGTGCAGTGCTGTGTCGCCTGGCGCCGTGCCGTCCCACATCGTGTCGTGTGTGCAAGTTTGAGTCCTCAGAAAAATTCTTTGTTTGAGTTTCCCGTCTTCGTTTACTTCTTGGGGAAGTATTTCGTCCGAATTCTTAGATTTGTGCACGAGGTTTGATGGCGTGATCCCTGATACCACACCGCGTGATGCTTTGTGTGCAAAACATTTCAGCAGTGGTCTGACTTTTTCTCCAGCGAATGTGGGATTCAGCATTTCGATTTCCCTCGCATTAGGCGAACCGCCGTGCTGGACGAATGACTATTGTAAACAAAGTACCCGAATCCAAGCAAAATTTTACTTGCAAAAAATAAGGTGAGGAAAATACATACATAACATGGCTCTTTGAGATGTCAAATAAAAATCGAACATCACGCGGGTGGACGCGTTGAGGTTATTGCCGCATGCCGTACCGTACGTACGTACGTAATGTACATTTTTGGTGTTATGGGTACCTACGGTCCTAGAGATTAGCGACTCAAAAATTAAAGTGTGAAAAATGGATGTCCACAACGGCGACGAAGACATTTACATTCACTTGACATTTTGTAAACATGTTTTTAGAGGACGGACGCCGACGTAGCGTAGATAATCCTTACATTTAGAATTATAAATATTTAAAATTGAAAATAAACTTTCGGCCGTAAAGTCATGTGAGTCTGACGGAGCGTGGGATCGATTCTTTGGAAATAAATCACATGATCCGCGTCGCGGATGGGCCATGTTAGGACCGTATATCTGAATTTGGCGTATACATTAAAATGTCAGGGGAAGGGATTCGCATTTGCAATATTTCATCCATCCACCGACCGTGCGAAATTTTGGATAACTTGTATTTCACCTGCTGATGGGCACTTGCACCTGCCGCCGCCGCCGTCATTTAGACAAAGGCACAGGGATAGCATTGGCAAAATCCCTAAATCCCTTCTCGAAGGACATCGTGCCTTTAAGGATGCCTGGAGGGAAATTATAAAAAAGTGAACCTGTTACCTTGGGGGAAGAATCTTCGCGGAATCCCTTCTTTGTGTTTTTTGGCAGGGTTACTTTGCAAGGGATGTACTAACAAGACAAAGGAATTTGCAAAATATGCTCGCTGATCCTTCAAGACTTGCTTGCACCTCACAACATGACAGGTGCTTTTATCCGGACTACGATTTAACCGATTAATTTCCATTTTCTCACATAATTGCATCAGGTCATTAAAATTCCAATCCATCCAATTATCGCAACTATCCACGCTATCATTTTGAATAATTAATCGATGAGCCATAGCCATTGGCATTGGCAGATACGGATACGTGCTCATTTCAGGTAAATCATTATTTGCTGTATATTTGAATGAGAATTGATTGCAAAAGGGAAAATGGCACATGAATCATGCACATATGTAAAATTTTATCAGGAGGAACCTACGCACGAAACAGGATTCATCTCACTATTTGAGGAGTGTATGAGTAATTAATCCTATTATCAAACACTACTCTTCGGCACAAACAGGTATCACTCAATGTCAATTTTATTTATCCGTTTGTTTTTGAGTACAACGCTATTTCTGGGGAAAATAGATTCCTGCGGCATTGCAATGTTCTTGTTCTACCCATGATACGCGGATGCTAAATTAATAAGTAAATATGAGTTCACCGATTGTAATCGGTGTTTTGTAGACAGTAGACAGTGTTTTAGTAATTTGGATTTGGCCAGATATTACACGTCACACGACGCACCTTGATATTATGTTTTCATTTTCTGCAACATTACAGAAATATGAACATACGAAAATGATTGCACATGTGTAAGTTTACGCAAAATCCATGCCAAATGTTCGATTGTCTTCCTGCACAAGTAGCATGCAAATTTCCCACAAGTTTTTTGAGTTCAAGTTCAAGCCTGATTTTGCATGACATAATTTGTATTAATAGATCTGTGATGCGAATCATAATGGTTTCCCTTGTGGCATGGCGTGGCCTGGCTTCAGATTCATGCACGTCATAAAATGAAATTTGATCGAAGTGAAACATATGCATACATGTTTGCTTGTGTTTGCAAAATGAAAACCAGGAATTGGCAATAACAAGTATCCACAGGGAACAGTAGCAGACAATGAATTCATACATACGTAGGATTGCACTTCCCATTAAACAATTCGCGATCAATATTTTTCAGATCTCAGATTTTTTTAATTTTCACACATACTTTGCACACGAGCGTTGACATTCCAATTTCTCACATTCTTGGTTGGTATTTTACTTTTTAAAGTTACTGCCCAGTATGGCAGTGGAATTTCTTGCACGTTGTACGTACGTATACAACAACATTTGCAAAATATTTCCCGACTTCCGGCTCAAAACCAGTTGGCCCGATCACAAGACTTTGTACAAAGTAGGTTAGCGCCGTAGCATAGAGATTGCAATTTAACTGCACATGCAACTGGTGATTCTGTCCTCATTGTTAACTCCAATCATTGTCAATTTGACTAGCGAGACCCTTCATTTTTCCAATACCTTGATCCGGGGAAAGGTAAATCAATTTTGTAGGATGTGCAGGATTTGCATCAAATGTACGTACGTACCTTTTGCAAAAAAAAGTGGCTTGTCTACCCTGATATATGCGTTGAGTATGTTGTGTATTTAAGCATGTACATCATGCCAATGCCACGGAGCCATATTCATGCTTGAGAATTGGAAATGGAATTCCCGAGAGAAATTTAAAAGTGTGCCTCGGCCATGTGCCATCTCTTTTGCGAATTGCTCAATTGATGGATCCGTGTACCTGTCAGTGGCCCAACACGTGGAAATTCCATGTGTTGTGTTGATGAACTGACACACCTTTCAAAAAGTTTGCATGTTATGTACATTTTGTATTTCAAAATACGGTTCGTTTGTAATACACATTTTCAATTTGAAAACCCAAGCAAGCCGATGCCCATCATGCCACGAACCTCACAATTTCCCAGTAATAATGTCATTTCTTCGATTAATTAAGAAATAACATTATTTACTCGCAAAATTACAAAAAATGCAAAACCAGGCAGGGATCACCTTGAAAAAGTCCGTACGTACGTA